>SKCR01026699.1:20000-121550 GCA_019454045.1 Zanthoxylum bungeanum | reverse complement strand
GTAATAGGCTGGACACGCAGGTCCAATTAATAAATTCTAAATTTATTACAACAATTTCCAAAATTGCATTCACCCATCTAATATCTATCTGATATATATTATTCATACATCGCATCCATGTATTCACACAAGCATTTTATCAATCAATCTAATCCAATTAATTAATCTAAAAATTAATGACGATTTGATTTTGAGCGAGTCCGACTCGTTTTGCAAATAAGTACTCAAAGTACGAATTCTTGAATTATATTAAACTACAATATTAAATCCAATTTAATTTGTATTTAATACTAATTCTATATTTAATTCTAAATTAAATATTACACTTTATTAATGAACCTTTAGCGACTTAGATTCTAAATCTAATCTTTACGGGTCTCAAAGCCCGATTAACATCCAATGTTAATTTAATTAAAGTCCAATGGGCTTTTAATTAATTTCTTAAGGCATGGACTTTTGGTCAATATGGGTCAAACCCAAATACCAAAGCCCATTTAAGGAATCACCCTTATTTGCCAAGAAACCAATTTAGGCCCAATTAATGTTAAAGGTCCATTAAGTCATATTTGGACTTTATGGATATGGTTTTGGGCCCAATTGGATCCAACCAATTAGCCTAAATCAAACTTGGCCCAACCAAGCCCATTAAGCCCAATTACAACTTTACAAGCCCAATTCCAAATTTGGCCCAATTAATTAAATTACCAAAATTCCAAATTTCATAATTTAATTAACCAAAGTGTATACCATAATTAATTAACCAAATTAACATTTCCAAAACACTAATTTACTCAATTAATTATGCTCATTATCATCAAAACATGTCCAACACATTTGAATCAAAAAATCATATCATTTTCCATGCATAGGCTCACGGCATTTAGGGTTTTATGTCCAATTTCAAATTCAATCCAATTAAATCTCAAATTAACATTTCCCAAATGATTTCAAGTCATCCAATGATCAAAATCAAAAAATACCATGACTTAGGGCAACACCAAGTATTCGGCCAAGCCAAAATATTGGGGAAAAATTGATCCAATCCAATTTTCATCAAATTGATCATGCATAACACCATGTTATCATCATTCAAGCATATATCAACAATCAATTTCATCAAAACATGCTCAAATCATTTTTACCCAATTTTACCCTAATGTTAATTTCATGCTCAAAATGGCTCAAGATACCATTGTTTGGTTTCTAGTTAGTCCCAAGATCAATTCCAAGCATAAAATATATGTGCGAATACAACAAAAAATCATGGCGGAATCATACTTACATTGATCGGTTATGCGATGCGAGGAACAACAAAACTTCTTGGCTCATTGAGCTCTCGGCAATGGCCCAAAATTGTGCTCCTCCATTTTCGGTCATGTCCTTCATTGATGTTCCAAGCTCCAAGCTTTGAAAATGGTGATTCCATGCTCATAAGTTAGTTTCCCTATCACCTTGGATGACCCTTTTGGTGTGCTAACACTTGGAAATTTTGCCACAAAATTCCATTTGGCTTCTCCTTTGTTCTCAGCCAAGCAAGAATCAAGAAGAAAATAGGCACCAAGTGCCGAATGGAGAGAGGAAGAAAAATGGCCTCTTGGCCGAATTATGTAGGGAGAGAGAGAGAGAGAGATTGATGTTGTGTGTTGTGTATCTAATACACAAAAAAAGAAATTCAAAAATTTATTTACCAAAATTTGGTACAAGGCTTTAAAGCCTTCAACCAACACCATCAATCATTCATGACAAGTTGTCAAATAACTCAAAGTGACTAGACATCACATCAATCAAAGTGACTAATGATTTGACGCTTGATATGACTTGTGGGCCGCACTTGAATTTGAAATGCGAGTGGGCCCGCAAACACTCCCGGGCTCGGGTTCGCTAATTTCGAATTAACGAATTTTCCGTTGTGACGTAATTAAATCAAATTTAATTAAATGATTGTGTCTATCAAAATTACTATTCACGTTAGTAACGAATTAATTCTAAATTAACTCGTTCGCCCGAATTAAAATCTAATTTTAATTCCGCATCGAAATCCAATTTCGTATAATATATCGAATATATTATTTTATCGATTAATTCCAAATTAATCGTTCTCTCTCTTTAAATAATATTTTATCCCAGATAAAATATCTCCGCAATTAATCCCAGATTAATTTTCTCTCTCTACTAATTAATCTCGGATTAATAAAGTGTGAGTCATATATCATCGGTGAATCTTCGGGAAGCGCCCCATGAGATCCCCAGATATGTTGGTAGTAAATCCGGTCGTCGGACTATCCGAACACGTATGTACCTAGTACTACGCTTTTACCGATTTACAAGACATGGTTGGCTTCTAGCAAAGCACCGTGCCTACCCAATTCTCCAGAAATATTCTTAAAGGAATATGTGATCTATATCAGGCGTAGTATACATAGTATTGTGTATTACGATCCAGTATCGGATGTCACGTGCAAGGCCTGGGGCTGGAATTGTGTCTGCCCCGTACGAAGCACATATCGGCCAAGTGGGAGATTGTTGGACAATTATAACCCATAACGTCACTATTTGTAAAAGACATTGTGATTTTTGTACAATTAACTATGTGACAAAGGAAATTGCTATTTTATCATTTTTTTAATTATATTACTTGAATATATATAAATGATAAAAGTCCTTATGATTAGTTCCGGATTATAAGATATGAGACAGTATCAATCCACGAAGGTTTAATCATTAAATATCCTTAGTCGTAGTATTATCGAGACTGGACATCGATAATGCAGAATAGACTAGTATTGCATTTGTGCGTGTTATGGAAGCGTAACAGCATAGTTATCATATTTTTAAGTATTGGATACTCATGCAAGTGTGATAGGAGGTTGTGTTTACCGATGGTACGGGAACAGCTTCGCTCTGGATAGACCCCTCGGAATCCCATTGGTAGTATGACTTTGTGTCTATGGGAATCCGAATCAGGGTATGTGTATTTGGTCTTAACCTGAGACTTGCATCGCTAATACTTGCGACAATCAATACGCTTTGGTTTTGGTCGTCCGGGACTTTAAAATGTTCTATATACGCCTCTTCTGGGTTTATTGAGAATCGTAATGTATTGGGTGTGATGTCAAGACAGAAGTATCACTTCAGTCATATGGAGATGATGATCATGCATGAATACAGAGCTGGTTCTCTATTATGTTGCAACTATCGGGATAATATGACAAGGTCATGATTATCCGATTATAGAGACTAGTTGCATGTGATCCGATATATGCTTCGTACGGGGCAGACACTATTCCAGCCCCAGGCCTTGCATGTGACATCAGATACTGGATCGCAATACGCAATACTATATATACTACGCCTGACAAAGATTATATATTCCTTAAAGAATATTTCTGGAGAATTGGGTAGGCACAGTGTTTTGCTAGAAGCCAACCATGTCTTGTAAATCGGTAAGAATGTGGTACAGGGTACGCACGTGTTCGGATAGTCTGACGACCGGATTTACTGCCAACATATCCAGGGATCTCATGGGTCGCTTCCCGAAGATTCACTGATGATGTATGACTCGAACATAATTAATCTGGGATTAATTAGAATAGAGAGAAAATTAATCTAGAATTAATTACGGCAAGAATTTATCTGGGATAAAATTCGAATAGAAGAGAGAGAACGATTAATTTGGAATTAATCGATAGAATAATATATTCGGTATATTAAATGAAATTAGTTTTCATAGCGGAATTAAAATTGGATTTTAATTCGGGCGAACGAATTAATTTAGAATTAATTCGCAAGCGACTTTCGTAATAATTTTGAAAGGCATTATTATTTAATTAAATTTGATTTAATTAAGTCGCAACGGAAAATTCGTTAATTTGGAATTAATGAACCCGAGCCCGAAATGTGTTTGCGGGCCCACTTGGATTTTGAATTAAAGTGGGGCCCACATCAAGTCACATCACTTGTCAACTTTATCACTTTAAGTTGATAGAAGTTGGAAGTGGTTGGTAACTCGTTTCTTACACAAACTTGAATAGGTGAAAGATATTTTACTAACTAAGGTTTGGTATATGTTTTTGATTTTTGAAATCATTTTCACTTAACACATTTTCATTCATCACTCTCTTCTCTCTCACTTGGGCATGAAAAGCCTCTCTCCCTCTCTAAAATTCTCACATTGCCGAGAGTTACAAGAACACCAAGAGAAGATTTTGTTACAATTTCTTCCTAAGCTAGCACTTGAAGGAGTCTACAAAGGTGATAGGGAAACATCCCTTGAGTTTGGAATTCATTCACCAAGCTTGGAGCTCAACATACAATCAAAGAAGAAGATCTTGGAGCTCTTCTCAAAGAGGAAATTTTTGAACTTTCCTACATCCACTTATTTGATCGTTGTAAGTATTTTTCCGCTATCTTACTTCGAGTATTCACATATTTTATGCTTATTTGATCTTGGATTTGTTCTTAGAGAACCCTTCAATGGTATCATGAGCTAAATTAAGCATGAAATGAATTTGGGTTCATAATCTTGAATTTGGGTATTTTTGCTTGGAGCATGATTTTATCAAATTGATTGTTTGAGTATGCTTAGATTATGATAACTTAGAGTTATGTATGATTAATTTTATAAAAAAAAATTGATTAGATAATTTTTCCCCAATTTTTGGCTTGGCCGAATCTTATGGACCTTTTTGTCATGGTAATTTTTTGATTTTTAGACAATTGGATGTGTTTAAAATGCATGAGTATATTGCCGTGACTTGTAGAGCATGGAATGAGGTTGATTTTGCTTCAATTATGTTAGACATGAATTGAAAATGATAAAGCATGATTAATTATGTAAATTGGTATTTTGGAAATGTTAATTTAACTAATTAATTATGGCTATACACTTTAATTAAATAAATTATGATATTTGGAATTTTGGAATTTAATTAATTAGGCTTAAATTTGGAATTGGGCTAAAATTGTTGTATTTGGGCCTAATGGGCTTGGTTGGGCCAAGTTGGTTTAGGACAATTGGATTGGATCCAAATTGGGCCTAAAACCATACCATTAAGTCCAAATATAATAAATGGGCCTTTAAATAATTAATTGGGCCTAATGGGCCAAAATTAATTTTATGGCAAATGATGATTCCTTATTGGGCTTTGGTTGCCAAGTCCATGCCTTAAGAAATTAATTGAAAGCCCATTGGACTTTAATTAATTAACATTGGATGTTAATTTGGCCTTTGAGACCCATTAAGATTAGATTTAGAATCTAAGTCGTAAAGGCACATTAATAAAGTGTAATAATTTAATTTGGAATTAAATAAGAATTAGTATTGAATACAAATTAAATCGGATTTAAAATTATAGTTCGATATAATTCAAGAATTCACACTTTGAGTACTTATTCTTAAACGATTTGGACTCGCGCAAATCAAATCGTTGTTTGAACATTAGATGATCACTTAATTCAAAGATTAATTAATTGGATTAGATTATATTGATTGAATAACATGTTTTGTGTGAATACATGGATGTATTGTATGAATAATGTATATCGGATGGATATTAGATTGGTGAGGGCAATTTTGGAAATTGTTTTAATAAATTTAGAATTTATTAAATTAGACTTGCGTGTCCAGCCTTTATCTTTTGACTCAATGTAATTCTCTTCTCACAAATTCCCCTCAATATAATGAGGTTTCTTTATTGTATTATGTAATTGGGTAGACGTTAGAATAGTGCTAGACGGGGAGAGGAAATTGAATGATTTGTTCTAGGAACAATTTGTGAGATATCCATCTGAATATCATTATTATTTTATTTATCGCGCCTTATTATGCTTTTAGGATGCATGCTTAAGGGTGTATGATGAGACATAATCAAAGATAATAAATTGGTTGCCAATTTACACGAAAAACCCTCAACAAAATATTAAGTTTTTTCCTTCCATTGAATGGTTCTTTCTCAAGATCCAAGATTGGAATTGGTTTGTTGGCCAAAGTCAAGATCAATGTCCATCGCGAATGTGTTTGAACCATGAAAGCTTTATTCCATATCGCATGTCTTAGGCAAGTTGTGATTTGTTGGCCAAAGTCAAGGTCACTTCTTGTTCATCGACATAGATTACGAAGCTTTCCCACTGTCAATGGGTCCCGCTTAACTGGAATCATTAAGCTTGTTGAGCCAAAGCCAAGGCTTAGTTGATTCAGAGGAAAAGGTTAGGAAAATATATTGGATATATTGGCATATATATTGCATATTATTTTCGGACTTGGAGGTCCACCTACCGGATCTAGGAATTGGATGAGATCCAATTGATCTTAGAGATCTACCTAGTTAAATATCATACAGCTTGTTGGCCAAAGTCAAGGTTGTGTGTTATTTAACGGGATCCTAGCCCACTAGGAAACTAGGTTTCCCGAGTACTCGACAGAGGGTTAGAGGCTCGCCGAAAAATAGTGGGAGGCTAGTATTGAATTTGCAATTTCGTTCAAAAACTTGCCAATACGCGCTTTCAAATTATTTCATCATTTTATATATTATTAGTTGGACTAATATTTTATTATTTTTATTGTAACAGTTGGACTGTACCCAAAAATCGTTAATTGAATAGTTAGACCATTGCAATTAAGATGGCTGGAAAGATCGGGGTTAGAGACATTATCATGGGCGAAAATGTCTTTAATGGTGCGAACTTTCCTGACTGGGATATGAACCTCAGGATTGTCCTGGGGGCCGAGAAGATGCTCTATACGATAGAGAGACCTCTCGGGGCTAAGCACGGAATTGACCAGCCGCTTGAGCTTGAGCTTTGGAAGACTCATAGCGATGACAACTCAACTGCTCAATCTGTCATGCTCGCTGCAATGACCCCTCAATTTCATCGCCAGAATAAGGGATTAGATCCCTATACTATTATGGCAAAATTGAAAGACCTTCATCGATCTAACCTTAGATCGCAAAGGTATGAATTGCAGAAGAAGCTCTTTCGCTCTCGAATGTCAGAGGGTACATCTTTCGAGCACCATGTGTCGCAGATGATTACTGACATCGAACAGCTGGGTCAGCTATGCATAACTTTTGAGGCTGAGACTTCTATAGATTTGATCTTGCAATCTCTTCCGGACAGCTGGAGCGGGTTCATCATGAACTACAATATGATGAACCAATATCATACTCTTGGAGAGTTGATGGCAATGCTGCGTGAATCAGAAAAAGAGCTTTTGAAGGGCAAAAAGAGCGAGGCGCACTTCGCTTCGACATCTCAGTCTGCCAAGGCTTGGCCAAAGGCTACTGGAGGCGTAAAGAAGAAGAATAAGAAGAAGAATGGCAAGGCCAAATCATCAAAGTCTTCTGGGAAGGCTAAGGACAAATCCTAAGATGTCTGCCTACAGTGTGGAAAACGGGGTCACTGGAAGCGTGACTTCCGTGAGTACAAGACGTACATGAAGGAAATCAAAGCGGGCAAGGCACCGGCTTCAAGTATGTTTGTTATTGAAATAAACATGTCTACTTCTAGTTTTAAAAATTAGATTTTTGATTCTGGTTGTGGTACTTATATATGTACTGATGTGCAGGATCTGCAGATTAGCAGAAGACTGGCTTCAGGAGAGATAGATCTCCGAGTTGGAAATGGGACTAGAGTCACCGTTTTGGCCGTTGGGACCTACATTTTGGAACTGCCCTCAGGGCATGTACTAAATCTATCAGACTGTTATTATGTACCTAGTTTGACTAGGAATATTATTTATGTATCTTTATTAGCCCAATGTGGGCATACTTTTGTATTCAGAAACACTGGGTGTTTTGTGTATAAAAATGATATTGAGATATGTAGTGCTAATGTGAATAATGATCTTTATATTTTGAATATAAATCAATCTCAAACATATAATGTAACAAACAAAAGGCTTAAATTAAGTAACAAAATGAAACTTATATGTGGCATTGTCGTCTAGGATACATTAACAAGACTCGCATATCCACACTTTCGAAGAGTGGGTACTTGGACGGATTTGATCCAAATTCATATGACGTCTGCTAATCTTGTTTATTAGGTAAAATGCCTAAAACACCTTTTAGCGGTAAAGGTGCACATGCCACCGAACTGTTAGCCCTCGTTCATAGTGACGTGTTGACCGGCGTAAACACACACGTATAACGCAAGCGTACGTATCGTTCAAGTAGTATAAAAAGTATCGATCCCACGAGGACTTAAAATCTTATCTATTAATTTTTATGAGGTCAAATGATTACTAATATCTGACAGGTTGTTTGATTGATTTGAAATGGCGACGATTCTAAATTTAAAAGCAAGTAACTAAAATTGGTTGAAAAGATATTTTGAGAAAATTCAATATTAAAACTATCTAGGGTTGTGATTTATTCCAATATTATTTAATGATGAAGTGGTTATCTTATAATTGGGTAAAATATTGATTTATTAACCTGGAACACTAAATTATGTAAAAGCCTCTTCCGATGGTCAATTACAAATATCCAATTTAACCTAATTGATCCATATGTCTATGTCAACCAAATTACCTGGATTCAGTAAGATTAAGTTCCAATTATGGCTACCCCCGCCCGACAGGTATATTCCTATCCTGTAAGGAAATCTATTAAAGGGTTATCTATCCTCAAGGAAGATCGTGGGTTATTGAGTCTGAGGTCTTAAACCTAAAATCCCTATGTCTAGTTCATTTTAAGTTTACCTTATCAATTTTATTAGTGGCCAGTTAATAAAAAGCATTAAGATTAAGACTCAATAAATAAATCTTTAAATTACCCAAATTATAATTTAACCCTTATAAACTGGTGATATTGGATTTTATCACAACCCTAGATTACTAACTTAGTTATGACACATAGCTAGGGCTAGTAAAAACTTAAAAGACATAAAATGAAAATGCTGAAAAGTAATTGCGATAAGTAAAATGCTGAAAAGTAAATTACAAATGAAATAAAATGCTAAGGCAAAAGGAATTACTTTTACTACTACTAATTTAGATATCTCCCATAAAATAATATATAGACTTGTGATAATATTTTACCAACCGACCAATCTGGCGGTATCCTGATTAAGTCAAATTAAGTCCAACCAGCCATATAGGTGGTAATATTTGTCCATAATCCAGCCATAAAGGCGGTACCAAAATAAATTTACCAACCGACCAATCTGGCGGTATCTTTGATTAATCAGGTTCAAACCAACCGAAAATAAATTTACCAACCGACCAATATAGCGGTTTCCTTGATTAGTCAGGTTTAAACCAGATTAAATTAAATTGCCAACCGACCAATATAGCGGTATCCTTTATTAATCAGAATTTTAAATAGTAAATATATTATTTTTAAGGGAGATTAATCTAAATAGCAATAGTAAAATAATTACCTTTCACCCTAGCATAGGGAAGTTACCTCCGCATAGTGAATAGTAAAAACTGTAAAATAAGAAAGTAGATTACTATTATTACAAAAAGTAATTAAAATTATTACAAAAGTAAAAACTAAAAATTAAAAACGAAACTTAGAGAGAGAAGAATTCCCTATTTACATCAAATAAGAGAGAGGGAATGGTGTACTGAAAACTGAAATTCCGCGCTCTATTTTTCACTGTTCGCGCGTCGCGACGCCATGCACCTCAGCGTCGCGACGCTGGATTTGTCGACGTGGCACGATGAGAAGGCGACACGTAGCAAGACGGCTGACTGTTCACGCGACACGTGTCAAGGCGGCTAATTCTCAATTATTGTGATGACGTCATTGATGACGTCATGCTGACGCGGCGACGATGTGGCGATGACGTGGCGTGGCGGCTGACTGTTCACTTGTCGGCACAATAGGATTGCGACACGTGTCAAGTTGTGATTGGCTGAGGCTGACGTGGCAAGTTGACTCGATTGACCTGCTGACGTGGACGATGATGTGGCACGACGCGTGGCAAGGTTGACTTGTTGACCGATGATGTGGCTGATGACGAGGCGACACGTGTCAAGTCTGAGTGTCGGCAGCATATGATGATGACACGTGTCACGGCGCATGTTAGCAGATGGGATGTGATGGTGACACGTGGCACGGCGCATTTTAGCAAAGTCAAAACTTCTCAAATTGTTGACCGTTGACCTGGCGCACGTTAGCAGATTCGGCTCACGCTGGGCGTCGCGGCGCGCAGTGTTTCAGCGTCGCGACGCGCAAAAGACTAAAATATCCCTATTGACGTATTTTTGTCCGGTTTTGCCCCAAATTGCCTCCAGTGCTGTCCAAACTTTATTTATCTGCAAAATAACAATAAAACACATCAAAACGTTCACGAAACTCAAGAAACTATACAAAATATTAAGTTAAATGAGTGGGAAATAGTGATATAAATATCACTCATCACGTGTGCGGGCCCATGTCTAGCCAGGCTAGAGGTGGATATGAATATTTCGTAACCTTTACGGATGATGCATCGCGTTATGGTTATGTGTATCTTATGAGACACAAGTCGGAAACTTTTGAGAAATTCAAAGAGTTTCGACACGAAGTAGAAAAACATACCGGTAAAAGTATTAAAACATTACGGTCGGACCGTGGTGGAGAATACTTAAGCAATGAGTTTCTCGATTACTTGAAAGAGTATGGTATTCTTTCATAGTGGACTCCTCCTGGAACACCTCAATTAAACGGTGTGTCCGAACGGAGAAACCGAACTTTGTTGGACATGGTAAGGTCGATGATGAGTCGCACAGAGCTACCAATTTCTTTCCGGGGATATGCATTGAACAGTGCAATACTTATTTTGAATAAGGTTCCGTCAAAGTCTGTTCAACAGACTCCATATGAAATATGGATAGGAAAGAAACCGGGTTTCTCATTCCTGAAGATTTGGGGTTGTTGGGCATACGTTAAACGTTTTGATGATACCAAACTAGAAACCAAATCGGATAAGTGCTTATTTGTAGGTTATCCTAGGGAAACCAAAGGATATTTTACTTCTACAACCCACAAGAGAATAAAGTATTTGTTGCTCTACATTCGGTTTTCCTTGAGAAGGAATTCCTAAATGCAGTGGTAAGTGGGAGGAAAGTAGAACTCGATGAAAATCAGAGTGATACTGTTCCTGGCACAGAATCATTAACGGAACACGAACAGTTCATCAGGGATGAGACTGTATCACAATCTTCTAAGACACAAGAACCACATGTAGGTCGGAGAGAGTCAGAAAATAACCTGAGAGGTATGGGTTTCTGATCTCACCTCATGTGGATATTAATCTTATTGAGGAAGACGAACCGGCTATGTATGAGGAAGCGATACAAGTTATCGACTCCAGTTTATGGCAGGATGCCATGAAATCTGAAATGGATTCCATGTACACCAACCAAGTTTGGACACTGGTTGATGTACCAGAAGGCGTAAAGCCTATTGGTTGTAAATGGGTCTTCAAGAAGAAGACCGACATGGATGGCAACATACAAACGTACAAAGCTAGGCTTGTAGCGAAAGGGTATAATCAATGACATGGTTTCGATTACGACGAAACTTTTTCACCCATTGCCATGATTAAATCCATTAGGATAATGCTTTCTATTGCTGTATATTTCGATTACGAGATATGGCAGATGGACGTCAAAACCGCTTTCCTTAACGGAATCCTTTTGGAGGATGTTTATATGCAACAGCCTGACGGTTTTGTCGTGCCAAAACATGCAAACAAGGTTTGCAAGTTAAATCGATCCATTTATGGATTGAAGCAAGCATTGCGTTCTTGGAACCAACGTTTTGATGAGATCATAAAAGAATATGATTTCGTTCAAAACGAGGATGATCCTTGTGTATATAAGAAGGTTAGTGGGAGCGCACTGGCATTCATTGTCCTTTACGTTGATGATTATTACTTATTAGTAATGACATTCTCATGCTACAATCGGTGAAAGCTTGGCTTTCATTAAAATTCTCCATGAAAGATCTGGGAGAAGCATCCTTTATTATGGGAATAAAAATCTACCGGGATATATTGACAAAGTGTTAAAGAGATTCAACATGGAACAGTCTAAGAGGGGACTGTTTCCAGTGTCACATGGCGTCACTCTATCTAAGGACATGTGTCCTAAAACTCAAGATGAGAGAGACAACATGAGTCGGATCCCGTTCGCTTCAACAATCAGATCGATCATGTATGCCATGATATGTACGCGACCTGATGTCTCCTATGCTTTGAGCATGTGTAGTCGCTATCAGGCCGATCCAGGTGATGGTCACTAGGTTGCGGTTAAGAACATCCTTAAGTATCTTAGACGAACTAGGGATGCATTCTTAATCTATGGAGATGGAGAACTTGAGGTAACTGGGTTTACCGATGTAAGTTTCCAAACCGATAAAGACGACTGTAAGTCACAATCCGGGTACATATTTTGTTTGAACAACGGAGCAGTATGCTGGAAATCTTCCAAGCAAGAGACTGTTGCCGATTCAACAACAGAAGCGGAATACATCGCTGCAGCTGAGGCAGCAAAAGAGGCAGTTTGGATCCGTAAATTCCTAATTGGATTAGGAGTAGTTCCGTTAGCAGCTGAGCCCGTTCCTTTGTATTGTGACAATAACGGGGCTATAGCGCAGGCTAAGGAACCGCGGTCTCATCAACGATCCAAGCATGTTCTTCGACGTTTCCATCTGATTCGTGAGATCATACATCGTGGCGATGTGAAGATCGAGAAGGTCGCATCAGATGACAACATTGCAGATCCGCTGACGAAAGCTATTCCTCAGCAAAAGTTTGAGCGACATGTACATAGTTCAGGTGTTAGATACTTGAGTGACTAGCTATAGGCCAAGTGGGAGATTGTTGGACAATTATGACCCATAACGTCACTATTTGTAAAAGACATTGTGGTTTTTGTACAAATTAACTATGTGACAAAGGAAATTGTTATTTTATCATTTTGTAATTAGATTACTTGAATATATATAAATGATAAAAGTCCTTATGATTAGTTCCGGATTATAAGATATGAGACAGTATCAATCCACGAAGGTTTAATCATTAAATATCCATAGTCGTAGTATTATCGAGACTGGACATCGATAATGCAGAATAGACTAGTATTGCATTTGTGCGTGTTATGGAAGCGTAACAGCATAGTTATCATATTTTTAAGTATTTGATACTCATGCAAGTGTGATAGGAGGTTGTGTTTACCGATGGTACGGGAACAGCTTCGCTCTAGATAGACCCATCGGAATCCCATTGGTAGTATGACTATGTGTCTATGGGAATCCGAATCAGGGTATGTGTATTTGGTCTTAACCTGAGACTTGCATCGCTAATACTTGTGACAATCAATACGCTTTGGTTTTGGTCGTCCGGGACTTTAAAAGGTTCTATGTACGCCTCTTCTGGGTTTATTGAGAATCGTAATGTATTGGGTGTGATGTCAAGACAGAAGTATCACTTCAGTCATATGGAGATGATGATCATGCATGAATACAGAGCTGGTTCTCTATTATGTTGCAACTATCGGGATAATATGACAAGGTCATGATTATCCGATTATAGAGACTAGTTGCATGTGATCCGATATATGCTTCGTACGGGGCAGACACTATTCCAGCCCCAGGCCTTGCATGTGACATCAGATACTGGATCGCAATACGCAATACTATATATACTACGCCTGACAAAGATTATATATTCCTTAAAGAATATTTCTGGAGAATTGGGTAGGCACAGTGTCTTGCTAGAAGCCAACCATGTCTTGTAAATCGGTAAGAACGTGGTACTGGGTACGCACGTGTTCGGATAGTCTGACTACCGGATTTACTGCCAACATATTCATGGATCTCATGGGTCGTTTCCCGAAGATTCACCGATGACGTAGTATATATAGTATTGCGTATTGCGATCCAGTTTGGAATTCAATCACCAAGCTTGGAGCTCAACATACAATCAAAGAAGGAGATCTTGGAGCACTTCTCAAAGAGTAAATTTTTGAACTTTCCTACATCCACTTATCCGATCGTTGTAAGTATTTGTCCGCTATCTTACTTCGAGTATTCACATCTTTTATGCTTATTTGATCTTGAAATTGTTCTTAGAGAACCCTTCACAAATATGTGAGTTTCTAACCCAAGTAAACTAAACTCACTAAATGTGTATGAATGTGAGGTGTGTGAGCTTTGATTGTAATAAGAGTGTATGATCAAGAAGACTTAAATTACTCTCAATGTTTTTCCCTTAGAGAAAAATTATGAATGTGCAAAAAGTTGGCAAAAACAAAATTGAAGCTCAATATATATTGAAGGTGAAAAAATGTCACAGCTCTCTGTCTGAGATTGGTATGCCAATCTACAGTGGCCAGTATGTCGGTCGTTCAAATCATAATAGATATATTACCGTTAAAAGTTAAAGCGCACATATCAGATTACTGACCGGTATAGAGGCCGGTATACCGGTTAGTTCACTGGTATGAGGACCGGTATGAATCGTCCCAGTTCCAGGAGCTGTGAAAACTCAGGTTGACCGATATAGGAGATTGATATGGAGTAGCCCGAATTCAGAGAGAATGTAAATTTGTCCAAGACAGAGCAGGGTCCCCGGTATGCAGTGTGTGAGACCGGTATATCGGTCTCAGTGTAAAAATCTCAGGATTTGAAGATTAAAAATATTATGCACTTGACCCTAATGCATATAAATGAATGTGACTGAGTCCTATGAGCTTAAAGTACTTGAATTAAAGACTCACTTATAATGAGAGCCCTAAGTTATAAGACTACACATATATCTTCATTAAACTCTTGAATCTTCACATCTATTTGCTCTTCGCAACCAATTGCTATAAGACTACACTAGATATCTAGCTTAGTTTATGTAAGATGTTATTTATTGTTGAATTAATTGTATGAAATGTTTAATTAATAAATTTGAACAACAAACTTTCTAACTCCTTAATATATATATATATATATATATATATGACAAAAGGATTATAATTCATCAATATCATATATTAATCAAGTGATAATTACAACAAACTAATAAACTCTTTCAAAATAATCAATCAAACATTCAAATAAAAACTACTAATCATTTGCCTTCAAATAAAACCCGCGCAACGCGCCGCCACAAAGTTAGTTTTAAATAATCTTTAAGTATTGTTTTAAAAACTGGACTAGTGATTAAATCGGTGATTTAAAATATCTGACGTTGTAAATTATTTTAATTAATTAAAAATTATAAAAAAATTGGTTAAAAACCCATCGATCCGATTTATTGACTTCACACCGATTTTAATATGTTTTTTTTTCATTTTGATTTTTATGATTCAACCGGCCTAAACGACGGTCGGTTCTCAGACCAAATAATGAAGATCTTGGTTCTTTGGCATAGGGGTGGCCACTGGTCTGGTTCGATTCCGAACCAGAACCGAACCGGCCGGTTCCCGATTCCACAAGTGTGGAACCGGAATCAAACCGAACGGTTCCGATTTTTTTAATTTTAATAATGATTTTTTTAAAAATAAAAATAAAAAATTTAAACGGTTCCGATTCGAACTGCTAGAACCATTCAGTTCCAACGGTTCGATTTCAATTCGGTTAGGAAGAACCTAACCGAACCGAAATATTACGATTCCAATTTCGGAACCGGTTGGAATCAGAACCGTGGTCCGTTCGGCATATTAGCTAGACCTAATTGCCCCCAACGACAACGAGACAACATAATGGACCAATTTTCTTAAATTTGCCCTTCTATTATATATCAGTCCGTTACGTAAAAAATCACAAATCTAAATAAAATTCACTTCCTCGTTTCGTTCGATTAATCAGTCGTCAAAGGAGAAATACAAAATGGACGCCATCGACAACGTCTTCGATCCCCTCAGAGACTTCGCTAAAGATAGCGTACGCCTCGTTAAGAGGTGTCACAAACCCGATCGCAAAGGTACTTCACTTTTGTCTTGAGAATTCCGATTTGATATTTTTATTTTTATTTATTTTCCGATCTATTTTATTTATTTTTTAATCTGCCGATGTTTTGATGAGTGATTGATTTGGAATTTCGCAGAATTCACGAAGGTAGCGTTCCGTACAGCGATCGGATTCGTTGTGATGGGATTCGTCGGTTTCTTCGTGAAGTTGATCTTCATCCCTATCAACAATATTATTGTCGGATCTGGTTAAGGTATAAGACGATTGTTTCATTTGTGATTGAAAAATTATTGCTTTGCTCTGTGTGCATGTTTTTATAAATGATAGCAAGTTGAGATTTAGGTTTAATTTGGATATGAAATTCATATAGAGCTAATTAATAAGGGGCGTGGAAAGATATATTAATATTGCATGATAATTGGAAGAGTTTATATTCCAGTTCATTTTATATGAAATTTAATCTGTTTTATCTAGTAGAATTCTTGTTGTAAAACCTGCTTGATTTATATTTGAAGCAGTAAATAATTGACTACACAAACATTCTGTTATCATCTAATATACGTATTAAAATCCTATTTAATATTTATAGGAGCCATTGTCGCTGACTCCAATTTTTTGGTTAATTTTTTACATATAAAATGCAACAAGAAGGATGTGCTC
This sequence comes from Zanthoxylum bungeanum, assembly GCA_019454045.1. Taxonomy (NCBI): domain Eukaryota; kingdom Viridiplantae; phylum Streptophyta; class Magnoliopsida; order Sapindales; family Rutaceae; genus Zanthoxylum; species Zanthoxylum bungeanum. Next base: position 104,994 of record SKCR01026699.1, on the reverse strand, counting down.
GTTGATTTTAAGGGAAATGATATGGGAATTTTCTATTTCTTGACTTTTTGATACTACTAATGGAATCTTGGATGACAATATTAGAAAGAATTATGAAGGTTCTGATTCACAACCTATAGAATAATCTGAGACTTGAAAGAGTCTCTTCATCAACTAGATATGATGACATGACAATAAATGGCCAAAGATTTTAAAGAGGGTGTTTTGTTATTCTGGTTTTTTGAGCTCCTGTTTGCTGTGGCAAGAAAACAGAGTGATGTTGTTTTTCTATCTGAGACACTGTTAAAACTAGGAGGCTTCTGTTTTCTGTTTTAAAATGCAAGTCTTTGTATAAACTTATCTCGTAGTCCTTTGATGAGCATCTTTTTGGATGAGATATTCTATGCAGGGGGTTTACATATTCTGTTGCACATTGGTGTAATGCATTCATTAATTGGAGAAATCTTGGTTAGCTTTTAAGTGGCTTAACATGAATTTGGAAACTAGTTTAGTTAAATTGTGATTTGATGATTATTTTGAGGGACAAGTCCATTATTTGCATATAGGAATAAAGAAATGTGTAAATATTAGAGGTACGTACAGGGTTAAACATGTTGAATAATAACCAACGTCCAACATGATGTGAGCAAAACTACATACATCAAGTAGGTTTGATTTCTCATGAAATCTTTTAATCCCTTTATTATGTATGGTTCTTCAAAGCTTATTTGTTCTATTGCTGAATTTTGGTACATATTGTTATCGGCTGGTGTATTTTATTTGAAATTTAGATTAGATGCCTTGTATTTTTAAAAAAATTTCCTCAAGTTTGCATCCAAGATTCAGCAATACTGGTGACATTGACATTCTTGAGTAGTCTCACTGCTTTTGCAATTGTTTTGCTTCCTGTGAGTTGTGAGATGATAATTCACCATTGGATAGCCTTTTGAAGCTTACATGCTCTTCAGGAGATTTTATCAATAGTTTGTTCTTCCTAGACGTGAAGAAATAGTTGTATATACTGTATAAGTGAAGAAGAATAATCAATGGGTTTGAGGACCATTGTTCACCTTTTGTTGGTTATATGGTCTTATGGAAACTTTTAATTGTTTTGTCAGAGTCATGCTTTGTTTGTTCTCTTGAGTAACAACTAATTAAATCAATTGTGAAATTGCAGGTTGCACAAAGTGTTGGGCTTTGAAGATGAGGTTTCCAAGTGAGGAAGGATTCAACTTTAGGATTTTGTTGGACATTAATTACCTCAATATGTCTCGAAACTTTTTGAATTAGACTTTGGATTTGCTTTAAGCTGGTTTCTGCCGGAAGTGCATTTCCTTTTGTTACACTTTTGTTGGTGCTTACCAAGAGGAATTTTGTTAAATCATTTCTATGTCGCTTCACCTTTAGCAGTCGCAAACCCTCCATTTAAGTTGCAGTTTTAGTTCTAACTAATCATCAACCTGGTTAAGATTTAAATTGATTGTATTGAATTGAGATTTTGATTGAATTAGATTTTATATATATATATATATATAAAAAAAAATTTCATGTAGAATGAAATTTTAAAAGCAAATGGTGTGTATTTTTCTCATTTAAATGTAATAATTTCATTTTCACAAGTGACGGGAACATTAAGTTTTATTAGCGAATGTGATAAATAAGATCTTGAAAGTTGAAACCAAAAAAAAAAAAAAAAAAAAAAAAAAAAAATGAAAAATTTGTAACAGAATAGAGTTTGTTAAATCTCTGAAGGTAAAAAGTCATTTAAAAATCATCAACAATTCATCATTTAACAAAATTCTTAAAAATCAATGGAGATATTTAAAATCATAATTGAATATAACTTATGATTTTAAAAAACTTTTTAAAATACTCAAAATTGAATACACCAATCTTTAGAGTATGTTTGGTACTGTTTAAAATCATATCAAAATAAAATAATTTGAAATTTCTTGATAATAATTAAATAACACCCTTAAGATAGTATGGTTAAGAGACCTCTTTTCCCATTCACACACAAGAATGAAACTAGAACATGTCTACATAAGGAGTGGCATTGTTTTAAGAGAAAAAGATAAAAGAAAACTTTGTCTAAATAGAATGCTTGCTTCATCAAATTCAATACTACATGGGAGTATAGGAGGATAAAAATACAAGTAGATACTGCAAAATTAATCAAAAATCAACAGTGACAAACAATGTAACATTTGAAGAAACCAAATAAGAGAAGCTTTAATACTTAGCAATTGGGATTGCAAACAGTATCAGCAGCAGCAGCGGAAGCCAGCACCAACTGAGGTTGAGCCAAATAAGCTTCCTTTCTTGCCTTCTTCTTCTCACGTTGCAGCCTGAAGTACTCTCTCTTCCTCGCTCTATAGCTGTTGGGATTCTCAGCCTGCACCTCTCTTGGGTAAACACTTATCTGTAAATCCATATTCAATTACAATACATTTCACTTGAGCATTTTCACAAACACTTATTGCCATGTTTTGTGTATTTTTTTTTTTACCTTCTTCCTGTCAGGTCCAAACTTCTCGAATTTGACAAGTCCATCAATTAAAGCGAAAATTGTATGATCTTTGCCAATCCCCACGTTTTTCCCAGGATGAAACTGAAGAATTTACTAGAAATTATAATCTCATTATTTACGAAATGCCCAAAAAAAAAAAAAATCAATTGAAAGTTTTTAGGGTGAAACCTTGGTGCCACGCTGGCGGACGATAATTGCGCCAGGCTTGGCGGCCTGGTCGCCGAAAATCTTGACGCCGAGCCGCTGGCCTTTCGAGTCACGGCCGTTCTTCGTACTACCGGCACCCTTCTTGTGGGCAGACTCGATGGTTAATGGAAACGGCGATTTAGGGGGGACGGGAATGGTGACTGATTTGGGACAGAGAGTGAAATCACCTTTGAGGAATGACGAGGAAGAGGTCGAAGATAAAGAGAGACCCTTGAACGAGCCGATTAGGTTTACACTCATTGATACAGTTGCCATTTTTTGTTTCGTTTTATGATATCTTCGGCTGAAATGAAAAAAAAAATTCAGAAGATGAAGACGGAGTGAGACCTTATCTTAAAGACCATTCATTCACTAGTCTAGTCTAGTGGGCCCAAATCTAATTTAGAAAAACAGAAATGTTGAGAGTGGGATTTGAACCCACGCCCTTTCGGACCAGAACCTTAATCTGGCGCCTTAGACCAACTCGGCCATCTCAACCTTTTGTGCTTGTTTCATACGATAAATATAATTTATAAGATATTTTCTCATTCATTTTCTTTGATTGATCTAATGGATATCCAATTGTACATTTGTAATTGAGTTAGGATCTGATTTTTAGATTGTTCTCGTTTAATTTATTGTGTAACTAATTCATTGTGAAATTGCAGGCTGCAAAAAAGTTTCGGGCTTTGAAGATGGAAGTTTTGATTAAAATCCTTTTCACCTTCAATGTCATATCATGACATATCACCTTCATGACTCTCCCAAGATAGCCTCAAGTCTGCTCAAGATGACTCACATTGATGTCAAATCACTCACTGATCGTCACCACTTCAGATTTTAACAATACCCATCTGTCCATTAATGGTGTTTTGATTCAAGAATCATCCATTTTTTGTACATAAGATTTAGTTATTTATGGCAATGATGAGTTCTTTAATTCTTCATTTGGTGTCATTACCAGTCCTCACCATTCTCCAATTGGATCAATTGTGTTTGATGATAATTTTTATGGGGAGGCATCAGATTTGTTAAATTCAAGAGGCTATACTTTAGAGGAAAAGATAATTGGGGACTCTTTCTCATAACTTATTGGTGAAGATTGTTGATAATTCCCACCCAACTTATATGAGCGAAGTTCGAACTCAAATCTCTTGTTTCCACTCGATTGTAGTCAAACAGCTTATGTTTCTACATTCTACATTAAATTCATTTGCATAGTTGAATTTCAACCAATTAGAACATGCATCCAGTTTTAATATCAAGATTCACTAGCCCCTTTGTCAAAATCAACAATTACCTCCATCCATTACTATTCCCGAAAACTTTATACCCATTAAATGCAAATATAAAATCCAAACCCGGAAAGAATAAGCTCCGAAGAATTCATCCACTGACAAAAGCCAATGAGTCCATGACACACCACACCAAATAAACAAAAAATATGAAGATATGGTTCTAATGAAATGAAATTAAAGCTTCAGGACGATTCCGAAACAAATCATACAGTATTTTCACTATCCATCCTGCAGACACTGGATACGGTAAGAAAAAATAGTTAATTAGACATCATTTGGAAAAATTCAATGATTTCCATATAGAAGATGGCTCACTTTTTTTTCATTTTTATATATTGGTTTTTACATAAAAACAAAGTAACTGACTAAAATAGTAACTAAAGGAACAATACAATACATGAAATTCTCAATTATCATGTAAACAGCTCAGTGGAGTTGCTGATATTGAAACTTCAGAGTACCCGAGGCACAAACCATGTTCCTCACTTATCGTGGAGTAGGGGGAGGAGGCGGCATATGGGACTTTGCAAATCCCACCCATGCAATAATGCCAACAGCAAGGATTACCCATCCGAATACGTCATATTTGAGATCGCTGCTTTTCTTCTTCTTTGAAGTCTGAGAGGGAGAAAAAGAAGTTAACCAACTTAATGTTAATGAACACATGAAATGATCAAGCAACTTCTGCAGCAATAATCTTCATCTTTACTGAGAACCACAAGTGAGGAATACCCAAACCGATACAAAACAGACAATGCAATACCTTAACGAACAAATAATAGAAGTAATAACAATTGCATGTCCCTTGCTTGGGCATAAATCTTATTCCAGAAATGAAATCTCTTCCCACCCACATGTATATGCACCACGTCAGCATAAGCAGTAAAAATGTAGAAGGGACATGAAATTGGTAGCCATGGCACCAATCCGAGCATTATTCCATAACACTCAAATATAGGACCACGGTGTCCCATATTTCTAACCATGGCATTCTTACAACCTATTATTATTAATTATAATTAATGAACAATGTTGTATATGCACCAAAGAAAACACATGCATGTCAACAGTGATTCAGGCTAAAAGCACATCTGACCTCTTTATCCTCCAAAACTCTCGAGTAACAGTTTTTATTAAAAGTTTTCTGTCAATTTAAGAATATAATGCTGAATGAATAGCGTAGAAAGAATTATGCCAGATGGACACATTCCAATTAGCATCATTAATAGCCCGAAAAAACCACAGCACATGCATGAGCTGCAAATAAAAATAATAATAATAAATAAATAAAGCTTCAGATTATCACCTTCGCACTCGAAGAAGTAGAAGAAGGTCCAGCAGATGCTCCCACCGCTTGTTGACCTAAACCATGCTTATGGATTTCCACGTGCAATTCTGGAGCCTAAGGACACAAACATATAAACAATATGCTATCAATCTAGCTGAGAGAACTCAAAATTAACAGTACTTAGATACGGTATACAGAACGCATCAAGAGTTAACTCCTAACATTTCTATGACAATGACTCATTGGAAATAAAAAGGCACATTTTAGAAGCCCTATACAGATATAACCAACAACGTTGAGAGTTTTCTACCAATTCTATAATAATGAATACTTGGAAAACTCAAATTTAATAAAATTTAAGTCAATAAGATCTGTAACTAGCAAACCTACTTGGAAATCACAACTCCTCCTCATGGGTGAAGCAGGCACCTTAGAATGATCAAGCCCTTACCTAGGAATCACCTGGGTGCTAATCATTCTACATGATTGTGACACTGTCATTTTAATGCTTCCAACAGACAACCATCATAGGTTAATCATTTACATCAACAACTTGACAAAAGACAAAACATAAGTGTTATTACAAATCCATCATTGTTGTAATATCAAAACAACAATGGGAACTGCAAAGCAATCTCCAGCAAAAACTCGAGAACAATTCTTTCTCAGTCTCCTATCAACATTTCAGACAACTCTACTATCTAATCCTTATTCAGTCAAAACTCTAAAGAGAAAGTTGCCATTTATTTCCTACAGCTTTTAAGAATGATACTATGGTAACCTCCCATCTAATGCGACATGACATTTTAATAATCAAATTATAAATAGCACATCCTTAAGATTTTTCCAATGTTTAAAAATACGGGGCGGCGCCTCGAGGCGGCCGGCCATTGAGGCGCGAGGCGGACCTCCTTGAGGCGGTGAGGCGGGCGCCTCGATCCGAAAATCGGAAAAACAATCCAAAATACATTCATTTCTTCATAATTCATAGTATGTTCAAAAAACTATTGATAAGTAATCCAAAATACATTCATTTCTTCATAATCATAGTATGTTCAAAAAATTATTGATAATAATCCCTAAATAAGCTATCATTAGTGTCTAGCGGCATGAAGCTTGGGTCAAAATCTATTGTCATCATCAGATGGGTCATCATCCAAAGAACCTCCTTCACTTGTATTGTCTTCATCCACTAATTGTGGAGCTTTCCCTTTCCCAAACAAATAACATAAAGTCGTATTATTTTTTAATTTGATTATATAAATTGCATTATTTGTACAAGATTAACTTACTTTGGTCTCTGCTCCTTTTTTGTGCAAGTGCTCTACTGCCACTCAGTTGTTCAATGGAACGACGACGTTTTGGAAGCCCAAAACGTCGTCGTTTCATTTTAGAAAATTTAAAAAAAAAAAAAAAAACCTTTGCTGGTGAGGCGGCCGCCTCAGGCCGCCTCACCCCGATTATGCGTGAGGCGGCCTGAGGCGGCCGCCTCACCAGCAGAGAGGCGGGCGCCTCAGAAAAACCGCATAATGCGGCCGCCTCGAGGCGCCGTCTCCGCGAGGCGGCGAGGCGGCGCCTCGAGGCGGCCGCCTCAACCGTTTTTTTAAACACTGGATTTTTCCAGAGACAATTTGTCCAAAAGTAACTACATCCCATCAATATTCACAATCAGCCCATTCTCTTGCTTCCTGGGTAGCATTTCCTCAAAGTATAAACAACACATCCATAAGATTTTCCTAGAAGACAAGTTTGTCCAAAAGTAACCTATATCCCATATTCCCATCAATACCCACACTCAGCCCCTTCTCTTGCTTCCTGGGTACTGGGTAGCATTTCCATCAGGTTTTAAATCAGAATCCATCTTTCCTCATTAAATGTAGAACCCAAACCATTGTTGAATTACATTCTATATTTGAACATTAAAAAAGGATCAAATTTCCAGACAAAGCTTGCACCAAACTATCACAAGAGAGGGATTAAAACTAGAAAGCTTAACCACATAAAACATAAACGTTGCCCACAAACATTAAATGGCAAAAGAAATGACTGAGAAGTACCTTTGCAGCCACCTCTAAAGACTTCTGATAAAGTTCGTTTGAGGGATCCTACAAAAAAATAAACCCCCCAAATACATTATATCATGCATACCATACTATATATTATTTACCATTTATGCATCACTGCAAATAGAAAAAAATAAAAATACCTCTTCAACAGCTTGTTGGAAGTACTTAGTTGCCTTATTGAAATACTCATTTGCCTCGTCCTGGTCTGGAGTCAAAAATGCATGAGAAGTGTAAGCATTCCCCAGGCACCACAATGTGTCATGTTTGTTGGGGGTAACCAACAATGCCTCCTCCAGCTTTGAAATTGCATCTGTTATAACATTAAATTAGAGAAATTGCATCTGTTATATCATCAAACAACTACACATTTGACAGTTATCCCACACAAAAACGCATGACTTAAAAAGAATAAATAATTTAACTAAATAAATTTATTCCTGAATTATATGATAGATAAAATATATGCACCTAAAATCATCTTCTTCAAATCGGGAACTGTTTGAAACTGAGACAACTCCAAAAGGGCGCCTCCCCATCTCGTTAAATTCTGCACCAATAAAACAAATAAATAAATAAATAAAATTTGAAACTTTCCATATTTCCCCACAATTTCTCAGAAACCAAACAGACCCAGATAATAAAAAATAAAGAGAGGGCGAAAAAACAGAGAGGGGGTCAAAGAAATTATTAGAAACGAACATCGGCATCGAGAGGGTTCGTGGCGTATGTAGCTTCGGCGGTTTTGCGAGCGTGCTCAAATAAGAGCAATCTATCGAAGTCGCTTTGCATATCCATGTCGCCTCTCTCTTTGTTGCTTTCTACGGACAAGACAAATGATCCAGAGATAGTATCTCTAATCTCTCCCGTGTGTTGAAAGTTGAAACCCTAAATCGGTGTCTTTGGTGAAAGCAAGGAATGAGTCGGTTTGGCCCGTTTGGGACTCTGGTTTAATGGTCAAATTTAATGGTAGCATTTGGTTGGGTTCATTTCGGTTCGGTTTGTTTCGATATAATTACGGAAAAATTTGAGCAACATGAGATTAATCAAAAATATTTGAAATCAATTGAAAATTAATCGAGAAATAGTAATATTGACATTTCGTGTAACTGGTAATAAAATATTTTTAAAATTCATTTATCAATATTTTTTAAAAATCGACAATTATAGAATTTGGAGAGTTGACTAAAAGAAAAAAAAACAAGGAAAAGAAGAATAAAATGAGTATTTGACGATTAATCAATCAAAAATCCAATAAAATCATCGAAAATTTCAATCGTTGATTATTAACCAAATGGAATCGTTATACTGATGATCAGTGATTAATCACCGATTAAACTATTTAGATTACAATTAATTGATTTTTTAGAAAAGTAGTTATTCAATTTTTCTTTTTAAAAATTTTTTATTATTTTTAATTATCGGTTCAGTTCAATTAATTCAATTTTTTTAATTTTCTTAATAATAACAATAAATTTAAAATTAATAATATTCATTGAATTTAAAATTTATTCAAGTATTTTATAGTATAATTCTTCTAATTAAGGACGACAATCGGGACATCCCGTCTCGACTGGCTCTCTCTCCAATTATGATTCTAGACGAAAACCATATCGAATCTCGATTGATTTTTTGAAGTCCCAATAATTCGGAATTTGATACTTTTAGGCTAAAATGCGGGATTCTAAACAATTTTTTCGCCTAAATCTTGACTTGGTTATTTTCATGAAAAAAATCATTCCTAATCCCGGTCAGAATTCAGGATTTTTCCAACCCTACTTTTATCATCAGATTCACAATTATACAAATATAAACTTTTCAAAAAATACAATCATCATTTAGATAATTTAAAATATAGAAAAAAAAATTCAGATAATTTACAATGGCGTCAAAGAATTCATAGATCTGACCGCACCTAGTAGGGAAAAGTTTTTGTTTTGTTTGGTTGTTGAAACCATTAATATGATTCTTATGTACTATTTGGTGTATTATTTTTGGATAGGTTTGTTGGGTTATTTGCGGTTTAATCAGGTAGCGCAGCAGAACGTAAAAAATCAAATTTTTCCGATTTTGTTGATTTTTCTTGGGAAATTAAAATAAACTAATTTATTGTAATTACTCAAAAACCAAAAATCAGATTTTTTATAAATAAAAAAAAAATTGAAATTGTCATGAACCCTTCAAATTGTCATATTTTTACATTTTGATCGTTTTACTCCTAATTTGTCAATTACAAGACTAGGTGATTTCCAATCACTACCAAAATGATTTGTATATCTAATATACATCAAAATACATCCAATATATGAAAAGTCCAAATTTTAATTTAGGCATAAAACCTAATTTTTCTAATTAGTACAATTAACCAAAATAAATTTATATTCTCACTTTAATCCAAGCTATCCAACACCAATCAAGTCTCACCACTTTGAAATAACTCAGGAATATTTCTAGGTCATTATTGAGTGGCCTAATAACTCTAGAATGTCAACAAGTCATCTAATGACCATTGTAAGCCTTATTTACACTAAATAAGCTTACTTGAAATTATTACACATGCATACATCCATTTTTAAGCATTCAAGTATCTCAACACAAATTAAAGAGAATGAAAATCATATACACATCTAGGCATGGCAAGAAGACCCGGACCCGGCCCGGGTCCGTATGGACCCGGACGACCCGAATCCGGTAGACCTGAATCCGTAAAAAAAATTGCGGATCCGGCTCTAAATTTTGAGGACCCTCACTGTTCCGGGTCCGGGTTCGGTAATTTCCGGACCCGGGATCCGTTTTTTTTTTATAAAAAAAAAAAAACATAACATAACCATAATTCCTAAATCATCTTCAGTACTCTTCACTCTTAATAAATCACACAACCACCATCTTCACTTTTTCAATCTTCCTAATCCTAAATCACGCAGGACGCAGCAGCCAGCCACCATCCCGCAGCCACACGGCCCACACCATCTTCAGTCTTCATTCTTCAGCCATCTTCCCGCAATCACACAGACTCTTCACGCACGAGTCTTCACTCTTCATCTTCAGAGTCTACTAAACAAATGCTCCTTCTTGGGTTCTCTCTTAATTCATAAAACAAACTTTTTTCGTCATCATCTTCTGAAGATGAAGAAGCTGACTCAGTTTCAATTTCAAAACTGAGTTGATGTTGATGTTCTTTTTCTTGATTTACTTTATGAAGATTTGGAAGATTCAACATATGAGACCTCATGTGACCACCCATAGCTCTTCCATTTGAAAAAAAAATCTTCAAGCAAAACTTACACATGGAAATGAGTTTAATTTAAAAAAAAAAACAGTGCAGTTGCGGTACCCGGGTCCGGATCCGGGTATACCCGGGTCCGGACTCGGAAGCGTTTTTCCGGGTCCAATACCGGACCCGGAAGCGTTTTTCCGGGTCCAATACCGGACCCGAGTCTATTGGAGAGATTGCGGATCTGGATCCTGGTCCGTCCAGACCCAGGTCCGGATCCGGAAATTGCCATCCCTATACACATCATATGTTATAGCTTAAAACAATAGAAATATTTTTCTATTTAAAGATATGATGAAAATACCTTTAAATCTCCAAGTTTTTCTTTGTTAAAGCTTTAACACTTTGTTGTTTCTCTCAACTCTTTATTTTTGTGTATTTGGAGACTTAACATAATCTAACAAAAATGAAACAATTTCACTTTATATATGTAGGTCATTGGTCGAAAAAATGGGGAATGGCATAATTATCATTTTTGGTTTATATTTAATCTAATTAAAAGAACCCAAAATCAAAATGATAACATTTATCTTTATTAAAGTTAATCGGCATGTGTAACCAATTACAAAAATCCATTTCCAAGCTTAATCATCATTTTAGATATTTTATTTTTAATTACTTTAATTATTTAACCATTAAATAATTAAATCATCAATAAATATAAATATTTATATGTATGTGCTTCATTTACATTAAATATCTCAAATACATATATTTATGATATATATATCAAAAATCTTATTTGACAATTTATTAATGTGCATTTAATTAAATCATGTATTACATACAAATACCCATTAAATAGGAAATGGCTAAAATGCCCATATGCATGTATTTATTCGTTTAACCGTTAAACGATTTTTAAATAATCAATATTACTCATAATAGTCGCCCTATTACTCTACGAGTTTATTCCATTATGTGAGACTCTCTAAGTTCAGGTATATCCGTCATGAAATCCAAATTCGTGTCCATAATTTACACACTCATAAATTATGATGACCACATATAAACTCGTTGAACTATACAGATTGAGGTCATTGCATACGTATAATCTGTTAGGGTTGGTGCTCTGAGCCCAAATTTTATTATGTATTTCCTTGTAAATACTAATGTAACATTTTATTATGAATAAAATAAACAGTTTCTTTTATATAACATCCTCTTTTATATGGTAAAGACGTAACATACCTTAGAATGATTAGTTATGATACTGTTGCAAAAGCGTCGCAACTGACATTGAGTTGTATCATAATGTTGACATTATTAGACAATTTCCGGTCAATGTTTACACTACTTGGTTAGTAAAGTAAACCCGTTGAGACTGGTACATGTCGTATATTGGAATCTTGGATTCCGATGGTTTCTCAATGAACCATGAGTCTTGGAAACTCGTATAGACGTGTAGGTATTTATAGCGGATAAATATTGAACGACTCACCGAAGATTCTTAATGGATGGTACACCAACGTCAATAAGAATCTTCTCGGGTTGAGTGAACATAGTGATTCTTTGACTTGAGATACCACTGTGGATATATAAGTTATATTTCACATTTAGATGGCAGTCACGTCACCGATCTATTAGATCAGACCTCCGTCTGTTTTTTGGGTGTGGACTGATGCTCATGATATCCTGTGTGTATCAAGAAATGATATGTCAGCTCTGTGTACAGAGCATAAATATTCAATATGGAATTAGCAATCTGTTAAACCCATGGGCCCGTGGTATATTGTAGAAATCAGTTCTAAGTGTTTTTAATGGATTGCTAATAGAAACGTCGACGTGATTATATCTATAGAGATTTAACGTTTGTATCTATATCTCTGGAATAATTCGGATACCTGTGACGGAGGGAATATACGTATGCAGCGACCTCGACATGTATGGTTCAGAGAGTTTATCCGTGTTCATAATAATTTATGGGTGGGTGAATTATGGACACGAAATTTGATTTCATGACGGATATGTCTGAACTTAGAGAGTCTCACTAATGAAATATATTCGTACAGCACTAGGGCAACTTTTATGAATAATACTGATTATTTATAACTCGTTTAACGGTCAAACGAAAAATACATGCAATAGGGACCTAACGGTTGTAGGACACAGATTTTGGACGACGCTGTTCCGGGCTCGCGGCCCGGTTGGGAGTACGGAGTAGCCCGCGGGGGACTTAACCAGAGAAATAACATGGAGTCGCCACCCGGTGTGAACCGGGAAAATGACTTAAGGCCGCACTCACCCCTCGCAAGGGAAGACCTCAAACCGTTGGGTTCAGAATGGTCTCTTACTTATGCCACTTGTAATGATATGATTTGTGCAATAATTTAATCGAATCTAGCAACATATATTTCCAAGGGTAATCTATTCTTAGGTTCGCATGTATAAAATAAATCATCATAACGGCAAACATACGATATCACACAATAATCTCATGAACATGTTGAATCATCAAACACGAAAAATAAATAACAACCTAATCATGAATGTTCCTACTACGAAAGAAGATAACCAAATCATGCATAGAGGAATAACGTACTAACAGCTAAATCATGCTTAAGAACCAAGTAATATACTAACAACCTAATCATGCTTGAATACCATCTCAAGAACACATCAATTAGATAAATACAGGAATACAAATAGATAATAACAGTAAAAGTATCAATAATGGAATGGTATGATTAATTACATGATACAAGAGGAATCACCCAAGAATCAATTATGCATGAAATGTGATGAAAAGGAATCAGTTAAGTGTATATACGTTCGTGTAGCGTTCGTAAACGCGTTCGAACGGTTCGCGTTCGTATAGCGTTTGAGAACGCGTTCGAACGGGACAATACCTGATGAAACAAAATGCATGCGCGTTCGAGTAGCGTTCGTAAACACGTTCGAGCGGGAAACAGAAGGTTCGCGTTCGTATAGCATTCGAGAACACGTTCGAACGAGACATGACCTGATGCATGATAGACGACACAAACAGAAGGTTCGCGTTCGTATAGCGTTTGAGAACGCATTCGAACGGGACAAGACCTGATGAAACAAAACGCATGCGTGTTCGAGTAGCGTTCGTAAACACGTTCGAACGGTAAACAGAAGGTTCACGTTCGTATATCACTTGATAACGTGTTCGAACGGGACAAGACCTGATGAAACAAAATGCATGCGCGTTCGAGTAACGTTCGTAAACGCGTTCGAACGGGAAACAGAAGGTCCGCGTTCGTATAGCGTTCGAGAACGCGTTCGAATGGGACATGACCTGATACATGATTGACGATGCAAACACATACACGGATGCATAATGTAGGACCCCATGTGCCCGATTGAACTCATTCCCATTCAATCGCGTATACCTCGTCCGGCGCGGCAAAACATCGTGGTAAAGGTAGCCTTTAGGCATTTTTCCTCGAATAGATGACCTTTAATCCACCCTAGTTAGCCATGCGCACTAGAATGCAATGCATACAAATGAATAAAACAATGATGTAGAACTTCATATGTCTGATTAAACATATCTCACATTCAATCAAACATACTTCAACCGGCGCGACAAAACATCGTGGTAAAGGTAGCCCTTTAGGCATTTTCCCTCGAATAGAGGACCTTTAATCCACCCTAGTTAGCCCATGCGCACTAGAATGCAATACATGCGTAAATAGAACAATGATATGCAAATGGTGAATGACATGATAAAAGGCGCGGCAAAACATCGTGGTAAATGTAGCCCTTTAGGCATTTTCCCTCGAATAAAGGACATTCAATCCACCCTAGTTAGCCCATGCACATTACATTACAATGTATATAAAACAAAGACAACAATGTAAAACTTCGTATACTCGATTGAACATATTTCACGTTCAACCAAACATACTTCGTCCGGTGCGGCAAAGTATTGTCGTAAAGGTAGTCTTTTGGACTTTTCTTCCCTCAAATAGAGAACTTTTAGACCAACATACTAAGCCCATGCGCACTACATCATCAATACAAAAAAAAAATAACGTGCAGAAAGTAAAGCGAAAATGACTAAATCATGCTCAAACACAAAGTTGGATGAAACGAAATATGTGTGTCTCTCAAGCGGTACGTGGCGTTGTATCCCGAGTACAGACCGCACTATCGTCCATTCGGATTCGGCTACGGAATTTATGTCCGGGTTTCCATCTGATATACCACAAGAGAGACCACATATTCCGTTCATCCGAAATTCACATCAAGAATCAATCCATAATACTCACATGTAATAAAGTATTAAAATAAATGAAAAATAAAAGAAAAAAATGAAAGATAATAATTAAGAAGGTGCCCTCAGGTCTAACCTCTTAGGTCGTATCTCGAAAGCGCGTTACACGGCCGTCGGAAGGGTTGATGCTCCACAACTCCTCTGGTTAACTGGTCCACTGCTCTCGTCCGTAGCCTCACGATTTTGGGTCGTCATTTCCTCTGTTTTGCTGTTGTGCTCACTGTATTTGGTGTATTAATGGACTGTTTTTACGGTTTAAAGGGGTTGGGGCTGCTGTTTTTCGTGGTTGTTTAAGGGTTTTAAAGTGCAGTTTTTGTTCACTGTTTTAGGTGATTTTGGCTACTGTTTTGGGGTATTTGGGCTGCAGTTTTGTTGCGGCAATGGGGGCTGTTTTGGTTTAGTGTTTTCGGCAATGGAGGGAGGAGGAGAAGAGAATTCTTTGTTGCTTATGGCTTGTGTTATGCGTGAAAAATGAGAGAGGTCCAAGGGTTGGAATTGTGTTTCTTTTATAGGCAAAGGGTAGGGTGAATCCTTGCTTGAAAAGGAATGAGATTTGTGTAATAAAATGATACCATTTAATTAGTGTTACACAAGGAAAAAAAATATTTAATTGGGGACATGATTTGTTTAAATTAGGAATGGGTTTATTTGATTTTATTTATTTAGGTATGTGAATTATTTAGATTGGGATGTGATTTATTTAATTTATGAAGGATATTATTTTAATTTGTGACATGTTTTAAATGTTTTAATTATTTTTGGGTGGGTTTTGGTGGGCTAATTGAGCTTGGGCGTGAGGCTAGCAACAAAACCAGAAGTACCGACACCGTTCGAACGCCGATTCGAACATTGCGCGAACGCCCTCAATCTGCTTGATGTTCGAACGTGTTAACGAACGCAGCACAAACGAAAACAGTGAACATGTGAATTGAATCCGATGACATACTTATTCTGAATTTCCCATTCCGACATTCGTTTCCTGTGTCTTCCGTGACTTAAAAGGTAGTGTCTCCAAATGAGACTCATCATAGGGACTTACATGCAAAATGCAGTGCCTACAGTCGCCCCCACTTTGATGGGACTTGTACAGTGTGTGACAATGACAATCCTATCAAATTTGTGCAATGTATTTTTACTTACCTGGCTCGCCAGCTGTTGCTTAACTTACTTGTTATCCTGAGATGCTTTGACCTTTGGGTTTTGTTCCCGAATTATGTTGACTGTGGGCCTTATTCCCAGATTGTGTTGAATGTTTTTATTCCCGAACTGTACTGAATGTGGGCTTTATTCACTGGGCCTAGTTCCCGAATTTGTTAACTGTGGGCCTTATTCTCGATCTGTGTTGAATGTGGGCTTTATTCACGAACTGTACTGAATGTGGGCTTTATTACCTGGGCCTTATTCCCGAACTGTGTTGAATGTGGGCTTTATTCCCAAACTGTACTGAATGTGGGCTTTATTCCCTGGGCCTTGTTCCCGAACTGTGTTGAAAGTGGGCTTTATTCCCCTAGGCTTTGTTCCCGAACTGTACTGAATGTGGGCTTTATTCCCGAACTGTACTGAATATGGGCTTTATTCCCTGGGCCTTATTCCCGAACTGTGTTGAATGTGGGCTTTATTCCCGAATTGTACTGAATGTGGGCTTTATTCCCGAATTGTACTGAATGTGGGCTTTATTCCCTGTGCCTTGTTCCCGAACTGTTTCAAGATAGGGCGTTATTCCCATGGGCCTTGTTCCCGAACTATGTTGAAAATGGGCTTTATTCCCTCAGGTTTTGTTCCCGAACTGTACTGAATGTGGGATTTATTCCCGAACTGTACTGAATGTGGGCTTTATTCCCTGGGCCTTATTCCCAAACTGTGTTGAATGTGGGCTTTATTCCCGAACTGTAATGAATGTGGGCTTTATTCTCGAATTGTACTGAATGTGGGCTTTATTCCCTGGGCCTTATTCCCGAACTGTGTTGAATGTGGGCTTTATTCTCGAACTGTACTGAATGTGGGCTTTATTCCCTGGGCCTTGTTCCCGAACTGTTTCACGATAGAGCGTTATTCCCATGGGCCTTGTTCCCGAACTGTGTTGAAAGTGGGCTTTATTCCCCTAGGCTTTGTTCCCGAACTGTACTGAATGTGGGCTTTATTCCATGGGCCTTGTTCCCCAAAACTGAAATTGATGTGGGCCTCGGCCCTGGGACTCATCCCAAAACTACTGCTGATGTGGGCCTCGACCCTGGGACGCATCCCAAAACTGCTGCTGATGTGGGCCTCGACCCTGAGACTCATCCCCAAACTGATATTGATATGGGCCTCGCCCCCAAACTGATGCGGATGTGGGCCTCGCCCCTAAACTGATGCTGATGTGGGCCTCGCCTCCAAGCTGATACTGATGTGGGCCTTGGCCTTGAACTGGTACTGAGGTGGGCCTCGCCCCCAGACCGATACTGATATGAGCCTTAACTCCAGACTGATACTGATATGGGCCTCAACCCTGGGACTCGTCCTCAAACTGCTGATGTTATATTGATGCTTCTGATTGGCTTTCATTTGCCGCTTTCTCTCTTTCTTCTTCAAAACCTGTGAACACAAAACAAACACAAAACACAAAAAGGAATGTAAAATATGTTACGTGTATGCATGCATGCGTGAATGAGTTTCCCATCCCGTTGGGTTAGGTCTTCCGCCAATTCCCTTGATGACCATTCTTCTTTTCCTTAGGGAAAGTATTGTTTTCAATATACCCACATTGATCAGCTCGGTGAACTTATTTCCTTCCAAGTCTGACAGTCTCACTGCCCCATTTCCCAATTTCTGAATGGATATCCTGTCATTTCTTCTTGCTTCTTCTGAGGACTCCATGTGTTCTAAACATCGCTGAGTATCATAGTGCCATTGTTGAATGCTTTTGTCAAATATACTCATGTTACAGGTTGAAAAGACGAGACTCAGGTAAGTAAACGAAATGAACGCCTTTATTATCATAAAAAAGGTTCAAAAAAGTAGATTAAACCAATGTCTTTATTAAAAATGCTGGATCAAATAAGCTAGGGAGAACAGCTTCATCATTCGCAGTATCGCATTCTTCCTCGACCTATGGTTCTTTACTACTGTTATCCATTATCTCAATGCAAGAAGCCTGTTGGTTGAGAGTTTGGAGGACAAAAGTTTCGGGTAGGCCGGAGTTGATCATGTAGGTGGGTGGTGGAATGGAGTGGTAATTAGGTAAGGGATTTCCGTATGTGTTAGGTAATTAGGTAGTGGGTATTTTATGGGAGTCAATGAGGTTTTGGACCTCATGCCTAAGGCGGGTACAGTTGTCGGTGTCATGACCTTTTTCTTGATGGAAGTAACAATACTGGTTTAGGTTCATGTGCGGTGGCACGGGATTTGGAAATGGCCTAGGTTCCAAAGGTTTTAGAAGTCCTTGCATCTTCAACTTTTCAAACACATTTGAAAAAGGTCTACCAAGATTGGAGAATCGCATGTTTCTGACAGTAGCAACCTCAGCAGTAGCGGGCTTGGTCTCAGAGGGCCCCCCGAAAGTCCTTCTATTTTGGCCATAAAACTTCCGATTCTCGGCTTCCTCCTCCTCGATATCCATGACAGTCTCCCTCAACTGTCGAAAATCAGCAATCATTGAAGTCGTCTTTCTTAACTTGCCATAAATAAAGGGCTTGGTGCCCTTGATGATCATTTTGATCTGGTCCTTCTCCGAAGGCCGAGTTTGCATCTTCAGAAGCTGGCTTCTCCAGCGATCCACATATTCCTTGAAGTTTTCCTCCGGCTTCTGCTTAATATTCTCCAAGTCACGGAGTGACAAGTCAATCTCCAAATCTATAACATACTGCTTTAGAAAAGCATCTGCCAATACTCTCCAATCTTCCTTAACCTTTCTTTCAAGGCTATGGTACCACACTACTGGTGCCCCCTCAAGCGACATCCCAAACATCTTCTGAACTTGGCGCTGTGACAGGCCTACTGAACTCATAACCGAGACATATTGCCGGAGATGGACCCTCGGGTCCCCGTTCCTATTGAATTTGGCTATGTCAGGCATTTTAAACTGAGCCGATAGCTGCTCCTCAAAGGTCATCGCCTCATAGTCCAACAAGTCTTCATGTTTACCCCTCATCTTGCAGGTAACCGATTCTACCTGATCACAGAGTTTTTGTAATTCAACCTGAGACCTGGTTATTCTCTCTGCGGCATTCTAAGCCATATCATCATCAAAAGTGGGGATGTCATCCCCCAACCCATTCGGAGGCTCCTCACGCCTCACATTCTCAGAATTTCCCCCAGCACGGGGCACAGCCATATTGGCCATAGCAGCAGTCAAGGCTTGCAACTGTTCAGTAACCTTGGTGAGATTAGTTTCCAACTGATCCACACAGGATGTTTCATTCTCTGATTCGCTCATGTTTGCTATCGGCCTTTTAACAAGTCTTCCCTTTTCCCTAACCCAACGGATATCTATGATGGCTCTTAAGACACAAGAGAGTTACACATGATGTGTGTATGTATGAGGTGCATGAGATACGTGCGATGTGTGGAACATATAATTCGGCCCATTGTCATTTTAAAGCTTCAATCATATTATTGCAAGGTGCAAACTTGTCCTAGTTGAAAAGGCCCAACAGGTTTACACCTTTGCGACAACATGGTTAAACAACTTCAAATGATAAGGGGCCCAAACACAGGATGGCCCATCGACATTTTAGAAACTTTTGGCCCAATTGTCATAGGATACGAACTCGTCCCAGTTTAAATGGCCCAACAAGTTCGCATTTCTGACAAGAAGCCCAATTGTATCCAAATGAGGATGGTCCACAAGCACAAGGAAATAGTTACTATAGGTCATACAACTCCGGTCTACGTGTGGGTTTGCGGGAGTGTGAACAAAGACTCTCGCTGGCGAATGATTGCCCACAACTAGGTCTCCCCACTCAAGGGTTCGAGCAACCAAGTGAGCGCACCCTTTTTATACCTTACGGTACGTGCCAACGAGTTATGGTGCGTGACTGACTGTCAAATGGATTTCCAGTTGTAGATTCCCCAGAGGGAGGGCGGAGCGAACTCTCTTAAAAACTCAAGCCTCTTAGGCTCTTATCGCTTGGTGACAGGAATAAACAACGAGTCCTCCAAATTAGTCAATCACGGTAGGCTACAAGTACATGATTATCTTGGTGCCTTCACAGCTTTTCCTTATAGAAAGGTAGTGAATGAGGGAAGACACCAAACCATTACCTAGCCTTAAAAGTGCCTTTGATTAAACCCCTTTTAACCCACGGTAAACACGGTTAATTAAAGCATAAATCACAATCATTACAAGGCATTATTTCGGGGCCAATTCTCTATCCCTAGTGGAGTCGCCAGACTGTAGGACACAGATGTTGGACGACGCTATTCCGGGCTCGCGTCCCGATTGGGAGTACGGAGTAGCCTGCGGGGGACTAAACCGGAGAAATAACATGGAGTCGCCACCTGGTGTGAACCGGGAAAATGACTTAAGGTCGCACTCCCCCCTTGCAAGGGAAGACATCAAACCGTTGGGTTCAGAATGGTCCATTACTTATGCCACTTGTAATGATATGATTTATGCAATAATTTAATCGAATCTAGCAACATATATTTCCAAAGGTAATCTATTCTTAGGTTCGCATGTATAAAATAAATCATCATAACGGCAAACATACGATATCACACAATAATCTTATGAACATGTTGAATCATCAAACACGAAAAATAAATAACAACCTAATCATGAATGTAAATTGAATGCCTACTACGAAAGAAGATAACCAAATCATGCATAGAGGATGATTTGGTTATGAACCAAGTCACATACTAACAACCTAATCATGCTTGAATACCATCTCACGAACACATCAATTAGATAAATACGGGAATACAAATAGATGATAACAGTAAAAGTATCAATAATGGAATGGTATGATTAATTACATGATACAAGAGGAATCTGTTGAGTTCCTAATTAGGGTCCCAAGAATCATGAAATCAAGCAAGAAAACACATGAATACATCAAAGGAATAAGGCAGAATACATACTCACATTGATTGGTTTGATGCTAGGAAGAACAAACCCATTTTCCTCCTTGTTCAAGTTCGGTTTTGGCCTCCTTGGACTGCTATCATGCTCGGTTTTGAGCTATTTTCCTCCTTGAAAATTCGGCCATTGAAGACCTCCATGGAAGCTCAAAGCTTCAAGGTTCAAAAGGAATTCCAAGCTCATAAATGCGTTTCCCTATCACCATAATATAACCCATGGGTGTGCTAGCACTCTCATTTCTTCCTTAAATTCGGTCAAACCAAAGATTTTGTGAAGAAAATGCTCAAAACCGTGAGCAAGAGAGAGATGAGAGAAGGTTTCATTTTCAAAAACGTAAAACCCTAATGCTTGGAGAGAGAGAACCGAATTATGTATTTGGGAGAGAGAGAAAAGTTAAATATATATCATTTATTTATTTTCTAAAAGCAAATAAAATAAATATATACCAAACTTTTCAAAAAGCAAAAAGTCAAAAGTAAAACATCAATCAATGTTTTCACTTTTACCCATCACTTTTACCTATCACATCAAGTCACTTTATTAAAGTGACAACATGTCATGTCACATCACTCAAAGTGACAAGTGATTTGACAATTGATGCTACTAGCGATTTGACGCTTGATGTGACTTGCGTGCCGCGCTCGAATTCGAAATACGAATGCGCTCGCATCACTCTAGGGCTCGGGTTCGCTAATTCCAAATTAACGAATTTTCCGTCGCGTCGTAATTAAATGATTACGCCTAGCGAAATCACTATTCACGTCGCTAACGAATTAATTCAAAATTAATTTGTTCGCCCGAATTAAAATCTAATTTTAATTCCGCGCCGAAATCCAATTTCATATAATATATCGAATATATTATTTTATCCGATTAATTTTAAATTAATCGTTCTCTCTCTTTAATTAATATTTTATCCCAGATAAAATATCTTCGTAATTAATCTCAGATTAATTTTCTCTCTCTCTTCGAATTAATCCCAGATTAATTCTATCTCTCTCTTCTAATTAATCCCAGATTAATAAAGTGCGAGTCATACATCATCGGTGAATCTTCGGGAAGCGACCCATGAGATCTCCGGATATGTTGGCAGTAAATACGGTTATCGGACTATCCGAACACGTAAGTACCTCGTACTACGTTTGTACCGATTTACAAGACAAGGTTGGCTTCTAGCAAAGCGCCATGCCTACCCAATTCTCCAGAAATATTCTTACAGGAATATATAGATCTGTATCAAGCATAGTATACCGTAGTATTGTGTATATCGGCTCAGTATCAGATAGTCACGTGCTAGGGCTGGGGCTGGATAAGTGTCTGCCCCGTCCGAAGCACATGTCGGATGTCTGGTAACTAGTCTCTATAATCAGATATTCATGACCTGGTCATAATATCATGATTGGATGCGCATCACTCAAGAGCACTAGTACCGTATCCTGCGTGACATCATCTCCACTATGACTGAAGTGATACTTCCGTCTTGACATCACACCCAATACACTACGACTCTCTGATAAACCCAGAAGTGGTGTAGGCAGAACCGGTTAAAGCCCTGTACCACCAAGACCAAAGTCTACCGATTATCGTAAGTATTAGCGGTGCAAGTCTCAGGTTAAGACCAAATACACCTACCCTGATGTCGGACTCCCATAGACACATAGTCATAATACCAATGGGATTCCGAGGGGTCTATCCAGAGCGAAGCTGTTTACCGTACCATCGGTGAAACACGACCTCCTATCGCACTTGCATAAGTATCCGATACTTATATATATGAGAACTATGCCGTTGTGCCCTCACAACGCACACAAGTGCAATACTAGCCTATTCCGCATTATCGATGTCCAGTCTCGATAATACTCCGGCTAGGGATATTTAATGATTAAACCTTCGGGGACTGATACTGTCTCATATCATTCTCAGTCCAGGAACTAATCATAGGGACCTCTCTTCATTTATATATCTATGGTGATCTAATCACAAATGATGAGAGTGCAATTTCCTTGTCACATAGTTAATTTGCTACAACAACACAATGATCTGTGCAAATAGTGACGCTATGGGTCATTTTGTCCAACAGAATCACCCAAGAAGCAATTATGCATGAAATGTGATGAAAAGGAATCAGTTAAGTGTATATGCGTTCGTGTAGCGTTCGTAAACGCGTTCGAATGGTAAACAGAAGGTTCGCATTCGTATAGCATTTGAGAACGCTTTCGAACGGGACAAGACCTGATGAAACAAAACGCATGCGCATTCGAGTAGCGTTCATAAACGCGTTTGAACGGTAAACAGAAGGTTCGCGTTCGTATAGCCTTTGAGAACGCGTTCGAACGGGACAAGACCTGATGAAACAAAATACATGCGCGTTCGAGTAGCGTTCGTAAACACGTTCAAACGGGAAACAGAAGGTTCGCGTTCGTATAGCGTTCGAGAATGCGTTCGAATGAGACATGACCTGATGCATGATAGACGACGCAAACACATACACAGATGCACAATGTAGGACCCCGTATGCCCGATTGAACTCATTCTCATTCAATCGAGTATACCTCGTCCGACGCGGCAAAACATCGTGGTAAAGGTAGCCTTTAGGCATTTTCCCTCGAATAAAGAACCTTTAATCCACCATAGTTAGCCCATGCACACTAGAATGCAATGCATACAAATGAATAAAAAAATGATGTGGAACTACATATGTCCGATTAAATATATCTCACATTCAATCAAACATACTTCATCCGGTGCAGCAAAACATCGTGGTAAAGGTAGCGCTTTAGGAATTTTCCCTCGAATAGAGGACCTTTAATCCACCCTAGTTAGCCCATGCATACTAGAAGGCAATACATGCGTAAATTGAACAATGATATGCAAAGGGTGAATGACATGATAAAAGGCACGGCAAAACATTGTGGTAAAGGTAGCCCTTTAGGCATTTTCCCTCGAATAGAGGACCTTTAATCCACCATAGTTAGCCCATGCGCATTACATTACAATGCATATAAAACAAAGACAACAATGTAGGACTTCGTATACTCGATTGAACATATCTCACGTTCAACCAAACATACTTCGTCCGGCGCGGCAAAGTATTGTTGTAAAGGTAGCCTTTTGGACTTTTCTTCCCTCAAATAGAGAACCTTTAGACCAACATACTAAGCCCATGCGCACTACATCATCAATACACAAAAAAATAACGTGCAGAAAGTAAAGCGAAAATGACTAAATCATGCTCAAACACAAAGTTGGATGAAACGAAATATGTGTGTCTCTCAAGCGGTACGTGGCGTTGTATCCCGAGTACAGACCGCACTACCGACCATTAGGATTCGGCTACGGAATTTATGTTCGGGTTTCCATCCGATATACCACAAGAGAGACCACATATTCCGTTCATCCGGAATTCACATCATGCATCAATCCATAATACTCACATGTAATAAAGTATTAAAATAAATGAAAAATAAAAGAAAAAAACGAGAGATAATAATAAAGAAGGTGCCTTGAGGTCTAACCTCTTAGGTCGTATCTCGAAAGCGCGTTACACGGCCGTCAGAATGGTTGATGCTCCACAACTCCTCTGGTTCACTGGTCCATTGCTCTCGTCCGTTGCCTCGCGGTTTTGGGTCATCGTTTCCTCTGTTTTGTTGCTGTGCTCACTGTATTTGGTGTATTAATGGACTATTTTTACGGTTTAAAGGGGGTTGGGGCTGCTGTTTTTCGTGGTTGTTTAAGGGTTTTAAAGTGCAGTTTTTGTTCACTGTTTTAGGTGATTTTGGCTACTGTTTTGGGGTATTTGGGCTGCATTTTTATTGCGGCAATGGGGGCTGTTTTGGTTTAGTATTTTCGGCAATGGAGGGAGGAGGAGAAAAGAATTCTTTGTTGCTTATGGCTTGTGTTATGCGTGAAAAATGAGAGAGGTCCAATGGTTGGAATTGTGTTTCTTTTATAGGCAAAGGGTAGGGTGAATCCTTGCTTGAAAAGGAATGAGATTTGTGTAATAAAAAGGATACCATTTAATTAGTGTCACACAAGGAAAAAAAAATATTTAATTGGGGACATGATTTGTTTAAATTAGGAATGAGTTTATTTGATTTTATTTATTTAGGTTTGTGAATTATTTAGATTGGGATGTGATTTATTTAATTTAGGAAGGATATTATTTTAATTTGTGACATGTTTTAAATGTTTTAATTATTTTTGGGTGGGTTTTGGTGGGCTAATTAGGCTTGGGCGTGAGGCTAGCAACAAAACCAGAAGTACCGACACCGTTAGAACGCCGATTCGAACGCTGCGCGAACGCCCGCAATCTACTTGACGTTCGAACGTGTTAACGAACGCAGCATGAACGAAAGCAGTGAACGTGTGAATTGAATCCGATGACATACTTATTCTAAATTTCTCTTCCGACATTCGTTTCCCGCGACTTCCGTAAATTAAGAGGTAGTGTCTCCAAATGAGACTCATCATAGGGACTTACATGCAAAATGCAGTGCCTACAACGGTCATTTCCGAATTAATGTGTATTTGTATTTAATACTTGATTTTATTAAATACACATTAATTAAATATCAAATTATGATATTTGATATATATCATTAATATATGTATTTGAGATATTTAATGTAAATATAATACATATATTTAAGATATTTATATTTATTAATTAATTAATTAATTGTTAAATAATTAAATTAATTAATATAACAAATATCTTAAAGTAATGATTTTCACTTTTTAATGGCTTGATACCATTGGTCCATTTGTGAGTTTACTTTATTAAAGATAAATGTTATCTTTATTAAAGTAAAATGTGTTCCAATGTAAATTAAACAAAATTAAAATAATTGTTATTTAATTTTTTTTTTGAAATTCGGCCAAAAGGAAAATAAAATACAAAAGTGTTTTGTTTTCATTTTTTTCTAACTTAAACAAGTTACACAAATATTTTACAAAGTGAGTTGAGAGAAAAGGTGGAAGAAAGAAAGAAAACAAAGCCAAAAACTTGGAAATTTTGTAAGTTTTTTTACACTTTCTTCTACTTCAAAAATATTTCTATTAATCTTAGCTTCAATTTGTGTTGCTAAGTTGATGTCTCTACTCTTTTAGTTTGTAATTAAATGTGTTGGAAACTTGTTTGAAAGTGTTTAGCATGTATGATTAATTAATAAGCTAATTAGAAGTAATTAAGCTTATTTAATTAATTGGTGATTAAAGTTGTCATTCTAGAGTTTCAATTCCACTCAATTATAACCTAGAATTATTCTTAAGTTATTTCAAGTGGTGAGACTTGATTGGTGTGGTATTGGATTGATTAAAGTGTTGAATTTTATCAATTTAGTGTAAATTATGCAATTGGTGTAATATGTGAAATTATGGTTCTAAACCTAATCCAATTTTGGGGCTTTTCATATATGTGATTTAATTTGATGTATATATGATGTATAATAAATTTGAGATTTATTGGATTTGATCTTGATGTGTTTTGAACCAAAAATGACCAAATTGTAAATCTTGAAAATTATTGGGTGCTCTCGGCAATTACTGAAAAATTGGAGATTTGTGTTGCAAATTATATTTTCATGTATTAGACATGTATAAATCATTTTGGGATTGATTTGGAATCAATTAAATATGTATTTGACTATTTAAGGACCAAAATGATCAAATTGCAAAACTTTGGGGTGAATCGGCAATTAATAGAAATTTGATTTCTTGGGTTAAAATTTCAGATTTTAAGTATTGGTTAATTAAATAAATAATTTTATTTAATTGATCTATAAAAAATTTTGAAATCGGAAAATTCTGTTTTCTGTGTTCCGTTGCGCTAACCCTGTAGTTCCGTATAAAACCCCCAACATAATCCATTTGTCACAGGTATCCGAATTAAACCAGAGATATAGATATAAACGTTAAATCTCCTGAGTTATAATCTCGTCGACGTATTAATTAGCGACATCTAAATAACACTTAGAACTCACTTCTACAGTGTACCACAGGTCTATGAATTTAACATATCGCTAATCTCATATTGAATAACTATGCTCTGTACACAGAACTGACATATCTTTTCTTGATATACATGAGATATCTTGAGAATCAGTCAACACCCAACGAATAGACGAAAGTCTGATCTTAATAGGTCGGTGATGTGACTGTTATCAAAGTGTGGAAGATATCTCATATATCCACAATGGTATCTCAAGTCAAAGAATCATTATGCTACTCAACTCGAAAAGATTCTTATTGACATGAGTGTACCATCTATTAAGAATCTTCGATGAATCGTTCAATGTTTATTCGATATAAACACCTACATGTCTATACGAGCCTCTGAGACTCATGGTTCATTGAGTAATAACCATTGAAATCCTAGATTCCAATATACGACACATACCGATCTCTACAAGTTTATTTACTGACCAAGTAATGTAAACCTTGACCAAAAATAGTTGAAAAATGATATTGTTATGATATAACTCAATGAAAGTTGCGACACTTTTGCAACTGTATCATAACTAATTATTTTAAGGTTTGTTACGTCTTTACTATATAATAAAAGATGTTATATTAATGAAACTGTTTATTTTATTCAAAATAAAATATTTACATAAGTATTTACAGGTAAATACAACATAAAATTGGTGCGCCGAACACCAATCCTAACAAATTCTCTCACTTTCTCTAGTGCCAATATTGATTGTATCTCATATCAATCGACTCCACATGTTCATCAAATAACTTGAGAGGAATAGCCTTGGTAAGTGAGTCCACTACATTATCTTCACTCAGCACCTTGCACACGACAATTGTTGGACAATTATGACCCATAACGTCACTATTTGTACAGATCATGGTGTTGTTGTACAAATTAACTATGTGACAAAGGAGATTGCACTCTTATCATTTGTGATTAGATCACCTAGATGTATAAATTATAGGAGGTCCCTATGATTTGTTCCTGGATTGAGAATGATATGAGCCAATATCAGTCCACGAAGGATAAATCATTAAATATCCGTAGTCAGAGTATTATCAAGATTGGACATCGATAAATACGTAAAAGACTAGTATTACACTTGTGCGCGTTGTGAGGGCACAACGGCATAGTTCTCATATATTTGGGTATATGATACTCATGCAAGTGTAATAGGAGGTTGTGTTTACCGATGGTACGGGAAATAATTTCGCTCTGGATAGACCCCCTCGGAATTCCATTGGTAGTATGACTATGTGTCTGTGGAAGTCCGAAATCAGGGTAGGTGTATTTGGTCTTAACCTGAGACTTGCACCGCTAATACTTGCGACAATCAATATACTTTGGTTTTGGTCGTCCAGGGCTTTAACCGGTTTCTGTGTACGCCTCTTCTGGGTATATCGAGAATCGTAGTGTGTTGGGTGTGATGTTAAAACGGAAGTATCACTCCAGTCATAGTGGAGATGATAGTCACGTAAGATATGTTACTGGTTCTCTTAAATGTTGTAGCTATCGGGATATTATGACAAGGTCATGTATATCCGATTATAGAGACTAGTTACCAGACATCCGATATGTGCTTCGTACGGGGTAGACACAATTCCAGCCCCAGGCCTAGCACGTGATCATCCGATACTGGATCGACATACACAATACTATGTATACTACGCCTAATATAGATCGCGTATTCCTGTAAGCATGTTTCTAGAGAATTGGGTAGACATGGCGCTTTGCTAGAAGCCAACCTTATCTTTTAAATCGCTATAAACGTAGTACTAGGTACTTACGTGTTCGGATAGTCCGACGACCGTATTTACTGCCAACATATCTGGGGATCTCATGGGTCGCTTCCCGAAGATTCACCGATGATGTATGACTCGCACTTTTATTAATCTGAGATTAATTAAAAGAGAGAGAATATTAATTTGGGATTAATTAAAAGAGAGAGAAAATTAATCTGGGATTAATTACAGAGATATTTTATCTGGGATAAAATATCAATAAAGAGAGATAACGATTAATTTGGAATTAATCGATAAATTAATATATTCGATATATTAAACAAAATTGGATTTCGACGCGGAATTGAAGTTAGATTTTAATTCGGGCGAACGAGTTAATTTAGAATTAATTCGTTAGCGATGTGAATAGTTATTTCGCTAGGCATAATCATTTAATTACGTCGCAACGGAAAATTCGTTAATTTGGAATTAGCGAACCCGAGCCCGGGATTGTTTGCGAGCGCATTCGTATTTCGAATTCGAGTGCGGCACGCAAGTCAAATCAAGCGTCAAATCATTAGTCGCATCAAGCGTTAAATCACATGTCACTTTGAGTGATGTGACAAGTTGTCAATTGATTGATTGATGTTGGTGGTTGAAGGCATTTAAATGCTTGACTTTTGAAAAAGAAAATTTGGTATATGCTTAATGTAGGCATTGCATTTCCGCATGTGAAACCCGATGATGAGTCTCAGTTGGAGGCACTACCTTTTTAGCTAAGGATATTGCGGGAAACGGAGGTCGGAAGGGGAAATTCGAAATAAGTACGTCATCAAGTTCATTTCACAAGCTCACTGTCTTCGTTAGTGCTGCGTTCGTTACTTCGTTCGAACGTCAGGCAGATTGCGGACGTTCGTGTAGCGTTCGAATTGGCGTTCGAACGGCGTCGGTGTTTCTGGTTTTGCTGCTAGCCTCGCACCCCAGCCCAATTAGCTCCCCAAAGCCCATAAAACACATCCCAAATTAATTAAATTAAACATTGAATTAAATAAAATATTTAAACCATTTACCAATTAAATAAAACATAAAATATAATCATACATAATTAAGATAAATCAAATATATTAACTTCCAAACTAAACAAATCACATACTAATTTAAAAAGATGTCATGCCTAATTAAAATCAATCATAAAAAATTAAATATTTTGCATTCCTAATCTAGCCAAATTTTGTCCCCCCCTCAATCTTTGACTTTCATTGTCTAACACCAAATCATATCTCTCTTTAATGCACCAAATCCCTTCATTGTGAGACAAAGTGAAGCCCTAGCCATTCTCTATATAAACAACACCTCTCCAAGGCATTCCTCTCCCCCTAGTGCACGCCCATTACAAAAGAAAAGAAGCAAAGAATTTCCAACCCTTTTCCCTTAGCTCACTCACACAAATCACAACACACAAGAGCCCTAGCCACTCAAGAAAATAACGAGAAAAATTTCTCTTCATCCTCACTCTCCCATTGCCGAAATAATACTCTAATATAGCAGCCCCTTTAACACTAAAACAGTAACCAAATCACACCCAAACCACCCCCTATACAGCAGCAAAATCCTCTTAAACATTCCCTAAGAAAACTTAAAGTAATAACATAAAAAAACTGCATTCATAATCCTTAAAATAATCACACAAGACTGCACTAAGAACCCACACAAAAACTTGGAACAGTCCGTTGAAACGTCAAAACAGGTGGCCTGAACAGTGAGCAGCAAAACAGAGGCCGAACAGGAGTAGAACGGAGTTCAAACCGCAAGCAAAACAGCAAAGCAGTGAGCTAGGACGCTAAACCAGTGAACCAGAGAAGTTGAGGAGCTGTACCCTTCCGACGTCCGTGAAACGCAAGCCTGAAAGTTGGCAAAAAGGTTAGACCTGAGGGTATCTTTCACACTCGCTTTTTTTTTACTATTTATTAAATATTGCTTGCGTGATTGTCATGTTGAAATGCATGTTGTGGCCCTTGAGTAGATAAATATGCATGAATTATGAGATGTTGTATGTTGTGGCTGTGAAATAAAATGAGAGATGTGTCAACTCTCGCGGTATATCAGATGGAAACCCGGACATAAATTTCATAGCCGATTCCGAATGGACGATAATATGATCTGTACTCGGGACACAACTCCACGTACCGCTTGAGTAAACGGCACCCTCTTTTGTTTTGTGTTGCTTTGGTTTATTTATTTTTCATCACTTGAATTCTGTATGTTGCTTATTTATGCATGATTCAATCGAGCGCATGGGCTTAGTAAGTGGAATGAAAGATCCCCTATGGGGAGGGGTTAAAGCCCTTTACCACGATGCTTTGCCGCGCCGGTTGATGTGTGTTCGGTTGAATGCAAGATACGTTCAATCGGGCATACTAAGTTTGATATTATTGTGTTTAATTCTTTGTATGCATGACTTAATCGAGCGCATGGTCTTAGTAAGTGGAATGAAAGATCCCCTATGGGGAGGGGTTAAAGCCCTTTACCACGATGCTTTGCCGCGTCGGTTGATATGTGTTCGGTTGGATGTAAGATGTGTTCAATCGGGCATACTTAGTTTGATATGATTGTCTTTATGTTTTTATGCATGGTTCAATCAAGCGCATGGGCTTAGTAAGTGGAATGAAATATCCCCTATGGGGAGGGGTTAAAGCCCTTTACCACGATGCTTTGCCGCGCCGGTTGATGTGTGTTCGGTTGGATGTAAGATGTGTTCAATCGGGTATACTTAGTTTGATATGATTGTCTTTATGTTTGTACGCATGATGCGATCGAGCGCATGGGCTTAGTAAGTGCGATGAGAGGTCCTCTAATTGAAGAGGTTAAAATCCTTTACCACGATGCTTCGCCGCGCTTCGCATTGTACTATTTACCATTTATGTATTGCGTCCCATTTCATGCATCAGGTCTGTTCCCGTTCAAACGCGTTTACGAACGCAACTCGAACGCGCATGCATTTTTGCCTTATCATGCATCAGGTCTCATCTCTGTTCGAACGCGTTCACGAACGCCATATGAACGTGAGCATTCTGTTTCATTTCTGTTCGAACGCGTTAACGAACGCCATACGAATGTGAGTATTCTGTTTCATTTCCGTTCGAAAGCGTTCACAAACGCCATACGAACGTGAGCATTCTATTTCATTTCTGTTCGAACGCGTTTACGAACGCTACTCGAACGAGAACCTTCTGTTTACCGTTCGAACGCGTCTACGAACGCTGCACGAACACCCACGGTAAACAGATCCTCTTACATCACATTATGACATGTCCATCTTAGCACATAGTTCCCCTTTTTTACGTTATGCATTTGTATTACCTCTCTAGTTGTCTATTTCTGTTATGCGCTTAAATATCTTTTCTTAATATGCATGTTAGTAAGAATGATATTTGTTTGCGCTTCTGTGTCCACAATGCGTTCATTAACTTGTATGCTTGCCGTATGATAAACCTTATGTATGCAAATTGAGACATAGATTACATGCAAATAGGCTGTATGCAAATTCGAATATGTGTTACATATAAATTTAGATGAACTTGTTGATGTATGTATGTGGATTTAGAAGCATGATATTCTTAGAAATAAGTATTACTTAAGCCTGATTAAATTATCATATAAATCCTTTCATTACAAGTGGCATAAGTAAGGGACCATTCCGAACCCAACGGTTTGAGGTCTTCCCTTGCGAGGGGTGAGTGCGGCCTTAAATCTTTGTCCCGGTTCACACCGGGTGGCGACTCCATTATTCTCCGGTTTAGTCCCCCGTGGCTACTCCGAACTCCCGACCGGGCCGCGAGCCCGGGACAGCATGCGTCGCCCAGTTCCTGTGTTCCCACAATCTGGCGACTCCACTGGGGATAGAGAATCGGCCCCGAAATATTGTCTTGTAATGTTTGGATTTATGTTCTAATTGACCGTGTCTATAGTGGATAAAATGGGGGTTTAATCAAAGGCATTTTGAGGCTAGGTAATGGTTTGGTGTCTTCCTGCACTCACTACCTTTCTAGAAGGAAAAGCTGTGAAGGCACCTATATGGCCATCTACTCGTAGCCTATTGTGATGGACTAATTTGGAGGACTCGTTGTTTATTCCTGACAACAAGCGATAAGAGCCTAAGAGGCTTGGGTATTTAAGTGAGCCTCTCTCCACCTTCCTTCTGGGGAATCTACAACGGGAAATCCATTTGACAGTCCGTCACACACCATAGCTCATTGGCACGTACCTTAGTGTATAAAAAAGGGTACGCTCACTTGGTTGCTCGAACCCTTGATTGGGGAGACCTAGTTGTGGGCCATCCTTCGCCGACGAGAGCCTTTGTCTATACTCCTGCGAACCCACCCATAGACCGAGTTTTGTATGGTTAAAGTAACAATTATTTCCTTGAGTGTGTGCTAGTGGACCATCCTCATTTGGATGCAGTTGGACCATTGTCAGAAATGCGGACTTGCTGGGCCATTTAAACTGGGGCGAGTTCGTACCTTATGACCATTGGGCCCAAAGCCTCTGAAATGTTGATGGGCCATTATGTAGAAATTATTACTCTATGTTTGTATTATCTTTCTTTTATGCTCGTGTTTGGGAACATCATCGTTTGGATCCATTTGGACCATTTGTCATGAGATATGGGCTTGTTGGGCCATTTAAACTGGGACAAGAACGTATTTTATGACGATTGGACCAAAGGCTTCTAAGTGATTGATGGGCCACTTTGTGCTTGTGTTCTGAACATTACCATTTGGAATTAGTTGGGTTCCTTGTCATGAGATGCGAACTCGTTAGGCCATTTAAACTGGGACGAGTTCACTCCTATGACAGTTAGCCCAGAAGCTTCTAAAATGATAACGGGCCGATTTGTTTGAAAATTTTAGTTGATTTAGTATGTTATATATGTTACATGCACCCCATGCATACATACATCATGTTAACCCTTGTGATTTAAAAGCCATCATAGATTCCCGTTGGGTTAGGGAAAAGGGAAGACTCACCAAAATATCGGGAACAGACATGAGTGAATCAGATATTGAAGTCTCCCGTATTGATCAGTTGGAAAACGGTCTCGCCAAGGTCACTGAATAGTTGCAAGCCTTGACTACTGCCATGACAAATATGGCTGTGCCCCGTGCTGGGGGAAATTCTGAGAATGTGAGGCGTGAGGAGCCTCCGAATGGGTTGATGGATGATATCCCCACTTTTGATGATGACATGGCAGAGTATGCAATAGACAGAGTGATTGGGTCTCAGGCAGAATTTCAGAAGCTCCGGGATTAGGTTGAAACAGTTACCCGTAAAATGAGGGGTAAACATGAAGAGTTGTTAGATTATGAGGCAATGACGTTCGGAGAACAGCTGCCAGCTCAGTTTAAAATGCCCGACATGGCCAAGTTTAATGGGAATGAAGACCCGAGAGTCCATTTGCAGCAATATGTCTCAGTCATGAGTTCAATGGGCCTATCACAGCGCCAAGTCCAAAAGATGTTTGGGATGTCACTCGAGGGGGCACATGTGGTTTGGTATCATAGCCTTGAGAAGAAGGTTAAGGAAGATTGGAAGGAACTAGCTGATGCTTTTCTGAAGCAGTATGTTACAGACTTAGAAATTGACTTGTCACTCCGTGATTTGGAGAACACTAAGCAGAAGCCAGAGGAAAGTTTCAAAGAGTATGTGGATCGCTGGAGAAGCCAGCTTTTGAAAATGCAGACTCGGCCTTCAGAGAAAGACCAAATTAAGATGATTATCAAGGGCACCAAGCCCTCTATTTATGGTAAGCTGAGGAGGATGACTTCGATGATTTCTAATTTTCGACAGTTGAGGGAAACTATCATGGATATTGAGGAAGAAGAGGCTGAAAACAGAAAGTTTTATGGCCAGAATAGAAGAACTTTTGGGGGGCCTTCCGAGAGCAAGCCCGCTACTGCCGAGGTATAGTACTCCGGGTATGGCATTCTGGGGGCGAGGCCCACATTGGTTCAGTATTAGTTCTGCCAGGTATAGTACTCTGGGGGCGGGGCCCACATCATTATCAGCAACGGTTCAGAAATGAACCACTTTTATATCTGTAATGGTTCGGAAATGGACTATCTCTCATCAGCAACGGTTCGGAAATGGACCATTATCACATCTCGCCGAAAAGGGCACTCCGAAAATGGAGCACGATTCGGAAATGGACCATTATCACATCTCGCCGAAAAGGGCACTCCGAAAATAGAGCACGGTTCGAAATGGACCATCATCTCATCTCGCTGAAAAGGGCACTCTGAAAATGGAGCACGGTTCGGAAATGGACCAAGGAAGGCCTAACCCATCGGAATATGATTCATGTACATGCATACATGCATACATATCACATACATGCAATGTTTGTTTTGTGTTCGCAGGTTTGTAGCGGCAAAGACCATCTCACCAAATAACGGTTCAAAAATGAGCCACATTCTCGCACAGCACGGTTCGGAAATGGACCGCTACCACAACAGATGCCGAAAATGGCGCCCCAAAATGGAGCACACATAGCAGATGCCGAAAATGGCACTCCAAAATGGAGCATTCACAACCGATGCCGAAAATGGCACTCCAAAATGGAGCACTCACAACAGATGTCGAAAATGGCACTCCAAAATGGAGCACTCACAACAGACGCCGAAAATGGCACTCCAAAATGGAGCATTCACAACCGATGCCGAAAATGGCACTCCAAAATGGAGCACTCACAACAGACGCCGAAAATGGCACTCCAAAATGGAGCACTCACAACAGATGCCGAAAATGGCACTCCAAAATGGAGCACTCACAACAGACACCGAAAATGGTACTCCAAAATAGAGCACTCACAACAGAATCCGAAAATGGCACTCCAAAATGGAACACTCACAACAGACGTCGAAGATGGCACTCCAAAATGGAGCACTCACAACAGATGCCGAAAATGACGCTCCAAAATGGAACACATACAGCAAATGCCGGAAATGGCGATCCAAAATGGAGCACACACACAAAAGATGCCGAAAATGGCGCTCTAAAAATGGAGCACGATTCAGGAATGAACCAGTGGTCGCAGCACCTCACCACCAAATCAACGCAACTCAACACATGGTAAGTCAAGTGGCAGCTGGCGAGCCAGGTAAGTGAAAATTCATTGCATAACTTTGATAGAATTGTTCAAAGTCACACACTGCACAAGTCCCATCAAAGTGGGGGTGACTGTAGGCATTGCATTTCCGCATGTGAAACCCGATGATGAGTCTCAGTTGAAGGCACTACCTTTTTAGCTAAGGATATTGCGGGAAACGGAGGTCGGAAGGGGAAATTCAAAATAAGTACATCATCAAGTTCATTTCACAAGCTCACTGTCTTCGTTAGTGCTGCGTTCGTTACTTTGTTCGAACGTCAGGCAGATTGCGGACGTTCGTGTAGCGTTTGAATTGGCGTTCGAACGGCGTCGGTGTTTCTGGTTTTGCTGCTAGCCTCGCACCCCAGCCCAATTAGCTCCCCAAAGCCCATAAAACACATCCCAATTTAAATAAATTAAACATTGAATTAAATAAAATATTTAAACCATTTACCAATTAAATAAAACATAAAATATAATCATACCTAATTAAGATAAATCAAATATATTAACTTCCAAACTAAACAAATCACATACTAAATTAAAAAGATGTCATGCCTAATTAAAATCAATCATAAAAAATTAAATATTTTGCATTCCTAATCTAGCCAAATTTTGTCCCCCCCTCAATCTTTGACTTTCCTTGTCTAACACAAAATCATATCTCTCTTTAATGCACCAAATCCCTTCCTTGTGAGACAAAGTGAAGCCTTAGCCATTCTCTATATAAACAACACCTCTCCAAGGCATTCCTCTCCCCCTAGTGCACGCCCATTACAAAAGAAAAGAAGCAAAGAATTTCCAACCCATTTCCCTTAGCTCACTCACACAAATCACAACACACCAAGAGCCCTAGCCACTCAAGAAAATAACGAGAAAAAGTTCTCTTCATCCTCACTCTCCCATTGCCGAAATCATACCCTAATATAGCAGCCCCTTTAACACTAAAACAATAACCAAATCACGCCCAAACCACCCCCTATAAAGCAGCAAAATCCTCTTAAAACATTCCCTAAGAAAACTTAAAGTAATAACATAAAAAACTGCATTCATAATCCTTAAAATAATCACACAAGACTGCACTAAGAACCCACACAAAAACTTGGAACAGTCCGTTGAAACGTCAAAACAGGTGGCCTGAACAGTGAGCAGCAAAACAGAGGCCGAACAGGAGCAGAACGGAGTTCAAACCGCAAGCAAAACAGCAAAGCAGTGAGCTAGGACGCTAAACCATTGAACCAGAGAAGTTGAGGAGCTGTACCCTTCCGACGTCCGTGAAACGCAAGCCTGAAAGTTGGCAAAAATGTTAGACCTGAGGGTATCTTTCACACTCGCTTTTTTTGTACTATTTATTAAATATTGCTTGCGTGATTGTCATATTGAAATGCATGTTGTGGCCCTTGAGTAGATAAATATGCATGAATTATGAGATGTTGTATGTTGTGGCTGTGAAATAAAATGAGAGATGTGTCAACTCTCGCGGTATATCAGATGGAAACCCGGACATAAATTTCATAGCCGATTCCGAATGGACGGTAATATGATCTGTACTCGGGACACAACTCCACGTACCGCTTGAGTAAACGGCACCCTCTTTTGTTTTGTGTTGCTTTGGTTTATTTATTTTTCGTCACTTGAATTCTGTATGTTGCTTATTTATGCATGATTCAATCGAGCGCATGGGCTCAGTAAGTGGAATGAAAGATCCCTTATTGGGAGGGGTTAAAGCCCTTTACCACGATGCTTTGCCGCGCCGGTTGATGTGTGTTCGGTTGGATGTAAGATGTGTTCAATCGGGCATACTTAGTTTGATATGATTGTCTTTATGTTTGTACGCATGATGCGATCGAGCGCATGGGCTTAGTAAGTGCGATGAGAGGTCTTCTAATTGAAGAGGTTAAAATCCTTTACCACGATGCTTCGCCACGCCTCGCATTGTACTATTTGCCATTTATGTATTGCGTCCCATTTCATGCATCAGGTCTGTTCCCGTTCGAACGCGTTTACGAACGTAACTCGAACGCGCATGCATTTTTGCCTTATCATGCATCAGGTCTCATCTCTGTTCGAACGCGTTCACGAACGCCATATGAACGTGAGCATTCTGTTTCATTTCTGTTCGAACGCGTTAACGAACGCCATACGAACATGAGTATTCTGTTTCATTTCCATTCGAACGCGTTCACAAATGCCATACGAACGTGAGCATTCTGTTTCATTTCCGTTCGAACGCGTTTACGAACGCTACTCGAATGAGAACCTTCTGTTTACCGTTCGGACGCGTCTACGAACGCTGCACGAACGCCCACGGTAAACAGATCCTCTTGCATCACATTACGACATGTCCATCTTAGCACATAGTTCCCCTTTTTTACGTTATGCATTTGTATTACCTCTCTAGTTGTCTATTTCTGTTATGCGCTTAAATATCTTTTCTTAATATGCATGCTAGTAAGAATGCTATTTGTTTGCGCTTGTGTGTCCACCAATGCGTTCATTAACTTGTATGCTTGCCGTATGATAAACCTTATGTATGCAAATTGAGACATAGATTACATGCAAATAGGCTGTATGCAAATTCGAATATGTGTTACATATAAATTTAGATGAACTTGTTGATGTATGTATGTGGATTTAGAAGCATGATATTCTTAGAAATAAGTATTACTTAAGCCTGATTAAATTATCATATAAATCCTTTCATTACAAGTGGCATAAGTAAGGGATCATTCTGAACCCAACGGTTTGAGGTCTTCCCTTGCGAGGGGTGAGTGCGGCCTTAAATCTTTGTCCCGGTTCACACCGGGTGGCGACTCCATTATTCTCCGGTTTAGTCCCCCGTGGCTACTCCGAACTCCCGACCGGGCCGCGAGCCCGGGACAACATGCGTCGCCCAGTTCCTGTGTTCCCACACTTAATTAATTTATTTTGGAAATTAAAATGCATATACACAACTTCCATTCTCTCTCTATTTTTTTTACTGTTTTGGAGCCAAAAACCAACACTCTCTCTCTTCTCTTTCTTTTTCCTCTCACACGCCCAATGGGCTGAAATTTTCTTCTGGTTTCACCGTGAAAGGCAGTGAGAAAATAAGGGTTTTTATGGCAAAAATTCCTTAGTGCTAGCACACCATTGGAGTCATACAAATGTGAAAGGGAACTCACTTCATGAGCTTGGAATCACCTTGATAAGCTTGGAGCTTGGAGCATCAATGGAGGACCATCCATGGCCGAAAATGGAGGAAGAAAAACAGTGGACT
This sequence comes from Zanthoxylum bungeanum, assembly GCA_019454045.1. NCBI lineage: Eukaryota > Viridiplantae > Streptophyta > Magnoliopsida > Sapindales > Rutaceae > Zanthoxylum > Zanthoxylum bungeanum. The sequence goes on along the minus strand of SKCR01026699.1, from coordinate 65,965 downwards.
GCCGAGCTTCATAGAGGGGCATAAAATGGTTTTTTGTTCTTCGTAGCATCCAATACGTTCGATGTGAGTATGATTCTGTCATTCTCCTTTGTTGTATTCACTTGTTTCATGCTTGATAATGATCCTTGGGACCTTAGAGAATTCCAACAACAATATCCCCTCCTGCCACAATATCTCGAATGATGTGATACTTCTGTTCCACGTGCTTTGATTTCCGATGCGCCCTCAGTTCTTTGGCTTATGCAATGGCTCCATTATTATCACAATACAACGGAATCAGATTCTCGGTGCTTGGGACAACTCTCAACTCTGTGATAAAGTCTCTAACCCAAACAACTTCTTTTACAGCTTCAGAAGCTTCAATAAATTCAGTCTCTGTGGTGTAATCAGTTGTTGACCACTGTTTGGAACATTTCCAACTAACTACACCTCTGTTACGGGTAAATACAAATCTTGATATAGACTTTCTATCATCAAGATTTGATTGGAAATCCGAACTCGTATACACATTAACATGTAGTCCATCTCCTCAATAAATCAAAAACTTATCATTAGTACCTGTAAGATATTTTGGGATATGTTTAATGGCCATCCAATGGCCATTCCCTGGATTGGTGATAAGTGTGGTTTAATGTATTTTGTTAGATTCTGTGATGTCAAGACGGAAGTATCACTCCAGTCATATGGAGATGATGGTCACGTAGGATACGAGACTGGTTCTCTTAAATGCTGCAGCTATCGGGATATTATGACTAGGTCATGTATATCCGATTATAGAGACTAGTTACCAGACATCCGACATGTGCTTCGTACGGGGCAGACACGGTTCCAGCCCCAGGCCTAGCACGTGACAGTCTGATACTGGATCGACATACGTAATACTACGTATATTACGCCTGATATAGATCCTTATATTCCTGTAAGGATATTTCTGGAGAATTGGGTAGGCATGGCGCTTTGCTAGAAGTCAACCTTGTCTTGTAAATCGGTATAAACGTAGTACTGGGTACTTACATGTTCGGATAGTCCGACGACCGAATTTACTACCAACATATCCAGGGATCTCATGGGTCGCTTCCCGAAGATTCACCGATGACGTATGACTCGCACTTTTATTAATTTGGGATTAATCAGATGAGAGAGAAAATTAATCTGGGATTAATTGCGGAGATATTTTATCTGGGATAAAATATCAATTAAAGAGAGAAAACGATTAAATTGGAATTAATCGATAAAATAATATATTTGATATATTATACGAAATTGGATTTCGACGCGGAATTAAAATTAGATTTTAATTTGGGCGAACGAGTTAATTTAGAATTAATTCGTTAGCGACGTGAATAGTGATTTCGCTAGGCATAATCATTTAATTACGTCGCAACGGAAAATTCGTTAATTTGGAATTAGCGAACCTGAGCCCGGGATTGTTATTGTGCGCATTCACATTTCGAATTCGAGTGCGGCACGCAAGTCAAATCAAGCGTCAAATCATTAGTCGCATCAAGCGTCAAATCATTAGTCACTTTGAGTGATGTGACAACTTGTCACTTGATTGACATGAGTGATGTGAATAGTTGATGGAAATGGTTGGAATTAATTGCCTTGACATTTTGTATTTGATAAATCAATTATTTGATTTTTTGGTAATGAAAATTGTGTATTAGATACACAAAATCAAATACAAAACAAATATCCATCATTCTCTCTCTTTGTTCACGTTTTTGGAGCCAAAAAATCCTCTCTCTCTCGGCTATTTGGCCATTTTCTTCACTGGTTTTTCTGGGCAGAAACCGTGAGATGGGAAACAAAGGTGTGATGATTTTGTGGCAAAATCATCAAGAGCTAGCACTCCGAGAGACATGCGAAGGTGATAGGGAAGTCCACCCATGAGCTTGGAATCATTTGACGAAGCTTGGAGCTTGACGAAGATGATCCAAAACCGAAAATGGAGGACACCATTGCAGTGAACTGCCATGACCATGACAGTGAGCAGAAAAGAATTTTTGTTCGTTGCCGCGTCGCTCAACCGATCGATGTGAGTATTCCGCAACTCTGTGATGTATTCACATGTTTATTTTATGATTGTTAATCGATCCTCGGGGCCGTAGAAACTCCAACAATGGTATCAGAGCGATTGAAAAGCATGAAATTTGATTAGGGCTTAAAATTTGGGTAAAATGAATTTGAGCATGATTTAATGAAATTGGATGAATTAATATGCTTAAATATGTTTTAATTGATGATTGATTGGATGAATTTGATGAAAAATTGTTTGGAACATTTTTCCCCAAATTCTTTAGCTTGGCCGAATTGGATGTGTTGGAAATCAATTGGAATGATGATTTAATGTTGATTTAAGATACAATTGGATTGGATTTACAATTGACATAAATTCCCTTTTGGCCGAGACTTAATAGGCATGAAATTGGGTTGATTTTTGATGAAATGTGTTGGACATGTTTTGTTGTTGATGAGCATGATTAATTAGACAAATTTATGTTTTGGAAATATTGATTTGGGTAATTAATTGTGTAATGCACTTTGAGTAACTTAAATGAGAAATTTGGAATTAAATTATTTGGGCCTATTTTGTGAAATTGGGCTTAAGTGTTGTAATTGGGCTTATTGGGCTTGGTTGTACTAAGTTTGGTTTAGGCAAAATTGGTTGGATCCAATTAGGCCCAAAACCGCTTCCATAAAGCCCAAATGCGACTAATGGACCTTTAAAGTTTAATTGGGCCTAATAGGCCTAAATTGATTTCTAGGCTTATAGGTTAATTCCCGGATTGGACTTTGGTTATTCGGTTTGACCCGAGTTGACCAAAAGTCCACGCCTTAAGAAATTAATTAAAAGCCCATTGGACTTTAATTAAATTAATATTGGATATTAATCGGGCTTTGAAACTCGTAACGATTAAATTTGGAATTTAAGTCGTAAAGGTTTATTAATAAAGTGTAATATTTAATTTAGAATTAATAGCGAATTAGTATTAAATACAAATTGAATTGGATTTAATTTTTTAGTTTAATTTAATTCAAGAATTCGTACTTTGAGTACTTATTCGCAAAACGAGTTTGACTCGAGCAAAATCAAATCATTGTTTGAACATTGGATGGTCACTAATTATCAGATTAATTAATTTGATTAGATTGATTGATAACATGCTTGTGTGAATTCATGGTTTCGATGCATGAATAATGTATATCAGATGGATATTAGATGGGTGGGGCAATTTTAGAAATTGTTGTAATAAATTTGGAATTTATTAATTGGACCTGCGTGTCCAGCCTTATTACCTCATTATTCTTTGTATTCTCTTCTCACATATTCCCCTCAATGTAAATGAGGTTTCTTTAGAAGTGTAGTGTAACGGGTAGAAGTAAATACTTGTGTTAGCGGGAGAGAGAAATGGAGAGATTTGATATAGGATCAATGTGTTAAGTATCCATCCGCATATCATTATTATTTTATTATACACGCTTTATTATGTATTTAGAATGCATGTTTAAGGGTGTATGATGATGAGACCTTAACAAAGATAATAAATTGGTTGCCAATTTGCATTCGAAAAACCCTCGCAAAATATTAAGCGTTTTTCCTTCCATTGAGTGATTCTTACTCAAGATCCGAGACTGGCATTGGTTTGTTGGCCAAAGTCAAGGCCTTTGTCCGTCGAGGATGAGTTTGAATCACAAGAGCTTTGTTCCATATTGGTGTCTTGTCCAAGTTGTGGTTTGTTGGCCAAAGTCAATACCACTTCTTGTCTATCGGCATTGATTACGAAGCTTTCCATGGTCAATGGGTCGCACTTGACTGGGATCACTACGTTTGTTGTGCCAAAGCCAAGGCTTAGTTGATTCAGAGGAAAAAGGTTAGGTAATATATTGGATATATTGGCATATATAAGATATATGTTTCGGACTTGGATGTTGTAGGCATTGCATTTTTGCATGTGAAACCCGATGAGGAGTCTTATTTGGAGATAACTACCTTTTGGGTCACGGAAGCCGCGGGAAACGGATATCGGAAAGGGAAATTCAGAATACACAAGCTCACTGTCTTCGTTAGTGCTGCGTTCGCTACTTCGTTCGAACGGAGAACAGATTGCGGGCGTTCGTGTCGCGTTCGTTGACGCGTTCGAACGAGTGTGCGGTAATTCTGGTTTTGCTGCTAGCCTCACACTCAGCCCATTTAGCTCCCCAAAGCCCATAAAACACATCCCAAATTAAATAAATAAAATATTAATTTAAATATCAAACATTAAAATAAATATTTAAACCATTACCATTTAAATAAAATATTTGCCTAAATAAAACATCACATACTAAATCAAAATATAATCATACCAAATTAAAATCAATCCTAACCAATTAAAGCCAATCACATATTTGACTTCCTAATCTAATAAGATATTTACCAATCTAAAATATTTGTATTCCTAAACCACCACAAATTAAATATTACAACTTCCTAAATTAAAATAGATTTGTCCCCCCTCAATCTTTGACTTCCCTTAACAAACCAAATCAAATCCCTTTCCTTGTCAAGCCCAACCCTTTGCCTATAAAAAGAACCCTTCACCACCTTCTCAACCCTAGTCCATAGCTAGCTCAGACACACAAAACACACACAACTCACACCAAATCACAAGAGAAAAGAAAACACTTCACACATACACAAAAGAGAACAAAAGAACCTCAACCATCTCCTCCATAGCCGAATCCACCACAAGTAACCACCTCACATCACCGAAACTACAAGCACACCAAACAACCTCCATACACCACTGAAAACCAGCCCCTCTCAACCTCCATACATCACCGAAATTACACAAACACAGCAGCCCAAATCCTTAAAAAACAAGTACATAAAACTGCATAGATAATCTTAAGAATAATCACCTATAATTGCACTAAGAACCCACACAACTTGGAATAGTCCTTCGAAAACGTTGAAACAGGTGGCCCGTGCAGTGAGCAGCAAGACAGGAGCCGAATAGGAGCAGAACGAAGTTCGAACAATAAGCAAAGCAGCGAAGCAGTGAGCTAGGACGTTGAACCAGCGGACCAGAAAGTTGCGGAGCTTTACCCCCTTTTCGATATTCGTGGACGCGAGTCCGAGAGACAGCTTAAAAGGTTAGACCTGAGGGTATCTTTCACACTTGTTTTCCTTTTCCGCATTATTTATTAAGTATCCTTGTATGATTGTAATGTTGAAATTGTGTTGTGATTTCTGAGTATATAAATATGCATGAATTATGAGATGTAATATGTTTGGTATTGGATGAATGAGAGATGAGTCAACTCTCGCGGTATATCGGATGGAAACTCGGACATAATTTCATAGCCGATTCCGAATGGACGGTAATATGATCTGTACTCGGGCCACAACTCCACGTACCGCTTGAGTAACGGCACCATCTCTCTTTCGTTGTGTTGCTTTTGTTTATTTAGTTTTCTCTTGAATTCAATATGTTGTTTATTTATGTATGATTCAATCAAGCGCATGGGCTTAGTGAGTTAGTCCAAAGGTCCTCCATTTGGGAGACAAAGAGCCGAAAATGCCACCTTGTGACACTACTACTCGCCGCGCCGGTTGATGTGTGTTCGGTTGGATGCGAGATACGTTCAATCGGGCATACTTGGTTGATATGATTGGTTCTATTCTTGTATGTGTGATGTGACGCGCATGGGCTTAGTATGTTGGTCTAAAGGTCCTCTCTTTGAGAGATCAAGAGCCCCAAAAGGCCACCTTTACGGCAGTGCTTCGCCGCGCCCCTTTATTTTCTGTTTATGTATTGCATCCTATTTCATGCATCAGGTCCGTGTCCGTTCGAACGCGTTAACAAACGCAACTCGAACGCGCATACATTTTGCCTTATCATGCATCAGGTCTCATTTCCGTTCGAACGCGTTAACAAACGCTACTCGAACGTGAGCATTCTGTTTCATTTCCGTTCGAACGCGTTTACGAACGCTACTCGAACGTGAGCATTCTGTTTCATTTCCGTTCGAACGCGTTTACGAACGCTACACGAACGTGCACACACTGAACTGAGTCTGTCTTATTATATTCATGCATAATTGCCTATTGATTGATCTTTCTTATGCAAATGTGTCAATGTATTACAATTCGTATGCTTATGTCATGATAATATTTGAGTATTATTTCTTGCGGTATATCGGATGGAAACCCAGACGTAAATTCCGTAGCCGACTCCGAATGGACGGTAGTGCGGTCTGTACTTGGGCTACAATTCCACGTATCGTTTGGAAGAGTGCCAATATGTGTGCTTGTATGGTCAATATGTGTGCTTGTGTTTTCCTGAATGTAATATGTAAAGTTGTATGTTCGTTGCTATCTTGATATATGTTAAGCATGCATTTTAAATATGAGATATATGTAAAAATGTACACATAAGTTTTATTTTGCATATGAGAATTTAGAAGCATGATACTATTGGAAATAAGTGTTACTTAAGCTTAGTTAATTATTACATGAACCCTTTCATTACAAGTGACATAAGTAAGGGACCATTCCGAACCCAACGGTTTGAGGTCTTCCCTTGCGAGGGGTGAGTGCGGCCTTAAATCTTTGTCCCGGTTCACACCGGGTGGCGACTCCATATTATGTAATCCTTCCCAAACTAGGCCGCGAGCCTAGGAACGGCGTCGCCCAGATTTCCTGTGTTCCCACAGATGTCCCCCTACTGGATCTAGGAATTGGATTGGATCCAATCGATCTTAGAGATCTACCTAGTTATTATCATACAATTTGTTGGCCAAAGTCAAGATTGTGTGATATTTAACGGGATCCTAGCCCACTAGGAAACACGGTTTCCCGAGTACTCGACAGAGGGTTAGAGGCTCGTCGAAAAATAGTGGGAGGCAAGAATTAAATTTGCAATATTCGTTTAATTACTTGTCATACGCGCTCAATCACAAATTATTCGTCAAATAAAATTAAATGTTAGTTGGACTAATATTTAAATCGTTGTTTTAATTAACAGTTGGACTGTATTCAAACAATTAAATTATAGTTGATTAAATAGTTGGACTATTATAATCATTATAATAAATAGTACCTAAATCGTTGATTAAATAGTTGGACTATTAGAATCAAGATAAAATTGAAAGATTGACATTTAAGACATAATCCTAGAGAAAATGTATTTAAATGATTTAATTTTTCAAATTGGGAATAAAGTTTCAGGATGGTCCTGGAAATTAATAAGTTACTAATTTGATAAAATAACATATTATGCCTAAAGCCCGGAGTTAAGCAAATAATAGAGCATGATCTTTGGAAGATTCATGTGATGATAACTTTAGTGCTTAATCCATTAAGCTTGACAATTAGACTCCTTAATTTCTTAATCAGAACTAAGGATTAGATCCTTAAAGTATGATAATGAAATTGAAGGATCTTCATAGATCTATTCTTAGATCTTAGAAGTACCATATATTGCAATAGTAAACTCTTGGAGAGTTAATGACTATTCTCAAGGAGACAAAGTCAAAGTTTGCAATGAGGCAAGTGGCGCAAGGCGCACTTTACTTCGATATTCTAGAAACCCGAGGCTTGGCCAAAGGCTTCTGGAATGTGGAAAATGGGCAAAGGCAAAGTCATTATAATCTTCTAGGAAGATAAAGGACATATCCCAAAATGTCTGCCTAAATTGTGGCAAACGGGATCGCGGAAGCGTGACTGCCATTTGGACAAAGCAGACATGAAGGAATTGAAGACGAGCAAGGCTCTGACTTCAAATATGTTTATCATAAATATGTTCACTACTAGTAATAAAATTAGATTTTAAATACTTAGTGTGGTACATAAATACATACTGATGTTCAGAATCTGCTATGAGCAGGATACTGACTTCAGTTGAGATTAATTTGCGAATTGGAAACGGGACGAAAGTCGCTATTTCAACCGTAGATACCTAAGTTTAGGAACTACCTTCGGGTGTGTACTTAAATTAGGAAACTGTTATAATGTGACTAGTTTGACTAGAAACATCATCTCTATATCAGTGTTTAACCCGCTGCGGGTGAACCTTTATATTCTAGAACACTAAAGTGTTTTATTATATAAAGATGATATTGAGATCAACACATTAGATGTGAATAACAGAATTTATATTTTGAATATAAAAGAATCTCAAACATATAATATGACAAACAATAGCTCAAACTGATTTGATCAGATGAAACTTAATTGTGGCATTGTTGTCTAGGACACAATTAAACAAGAATCGTATATCCGTACTTTTGAAGAGTGGGTACTAGGACTGTTTTGATTCCAATCAAATAAAGTCTACGAATCTAGTTTTTAGGGCAAAGTGCCTATAACACATTTACTTTGTAAAAGTGTAAATGCCACCGATCTGTTAGCCCTAGTTCATAATGAAGCAAGTGGACCCATGTCTAGCTAGGCTAGAGGTGGATATGAATATTTCGTGACCTTTACGGATGTTGCATCGCGTTATGGTTATGTGTCTCTTTTGAAGAACACAAATCGGAAACTTCTAAAGTTTCTACACGAAATAGACAAACAAATCGGCTAAAGTATTAAATCATCACGGTTAGACCACGATGAAAATACTTAAGCAATAAGTTTCTCAAATACTTGAAAGAGTATAGTATTCTTTCAATGAGGACTCCTCCCGGAACACGTCATTTTGACGGTGTGTCCGAACAGAGTAATTGAATTGTGTTAGACATGATAAGGTTAATCATGAGTCGCTCTGAGCTACCATTTCCTTCAACGGATACGCTTTAACAGTGCAGAACTTATTTTGAATAAGGTTCCATAAAAATCTGTTAAACAGATTTCATATTAGATATGAACGGGAAAGAAACTGGGTTTCTCATTCCTGAAAATTTGGGAATGCTAGGCATATGTTTGGATGATACCAAACTAAAACCAAAATTGGATAAGTGCCAATTGTAGGTTATCCTAGGGATACCGAAGTATAGTACTTATACATCTCACAAGAGAACAATTTAATTGTTGCTCGCCATGCAGTTTTCCTAAGAGGAATACCGATATGCAGTGGTAAGTGGGAGGATAGTAAAACTCGATGAAAATCGGAGTGATACTGTTCCAGGCACCAATCCTTAATGGAACACAAATAGTTCATCAAGGATGAAACTATACCATTAATCTTCGAATACACAAGAACCGCGTAAGTCGGAGAGAGTCAGAAAACAACCTGGGGTATGGGTTTCTGATCTCACCTTATAAAGATGTCAATCTTTTGAGGAATACCAACTGACTACGTATGAGGAAGTGATACAAGGTATCGACTCCCTATTATGACAAAGTGTCATGAGTCCGAAATGGATTCCATGTATATCAACTTAGTTTGGATACTAGTTGATGTACCGCAAGGCATTGTGCCTATTGGTACTATATAAGTCTTCAAGGAAAGACATGCATTGATGGTAACATACCAACGTACTAAGCTAGGCTTGTAGTGAAAGGTATCGTTATCAACATTGTGTTGATTACAACGAAATCTTTTACTTGTTGCCACGGTAAATCCATTTGGATAATGCTTACTGATGCTGCATGTTTCATTTATGAAATATGGCAGCTAAACTGGAAAATCGCTTTCCTGAAAAGGAAACATTTTGGAGGATGTTTTCAACATCCTAACGGTTTTGTCGTACCCAAAACTAGCAAACAAGGTTTGGAGGTTATTCGATCCATGTTTGGATTGAAGTAAGCATTAGGTTCTTGGAATTATCGTTTTGATGTAATCACAATGGTATATGATTTGATTCAAAACGGAAATAATTCTTGTGTATATAAGGAGGTTAGTGGGAGCGCACTGAGAATAATGTCCTATAAATAATTATAATATGTCATTTCTTGGAAATGATATTCCCATAATAACAATCGGCGAAAGCTTGGCTTTCATGAAAAATTCTCCGTAGAATCCTTGGGAGAAACAACCTTTATTCTAGGAATAAAGATCTACTGAGATAGATTTAAAGTTGTTAGAACTCTCCGAGATTTCGTACATTGAAAAATGTACGTGACCTGGTGTCTCATACGCTTTGAGCATATAGATTCACAAACAGGCCAATCCTAGTGATGGTCACTGGATTGATGTTAAGAACATCCGTTAGTATCTTAGCGAACTAAGGATGCTGTCTTAAACTATGGAGATGGAGAACTTGAAGTGACTGGGATCACTGTTGCACGATAAAAACGACTATAAGTCGCTAAACGGTACTATACAGTTTGGATAATGGAACAGTGAGCTGGAAATCTTCCAAGCAAGATACTGTTACCATATAAACAACAAATACGGGTTATTGCTGCAGCTGAGGCAGCAATAGAAGCCTTCTGGGTCGACAATAAATCTAATTAGATTAGATATAATTCTTTTAGCAGATGAGCTAGGCTACAGCGCAGACTAAAGAATTAATGGTCTCATCAACGATCCAGATACATACTTCGATATTCATCTGATTCGTTCGGATCATACATCGTGGCGATGTGATGATCGAATAAATCGCATCAGATGATAATCATGCAAATCCGCTGACGAAAGCCTTTCCTCAGCAGTTTGAGCCAACCGTACATAGTTCGGGTGTAAGACACTCGAGTGACTGGCTATAGGCCAAGTGGGAGATTGTTGGACAGTTATGACCCATAGCGTCACTATTTGTACAGATCATGGTATTGTTGTACAAATTAACTATGTGACAAAGGAGATTGCTCTCTTATCGTTTGTGATTAGATCACCAAGATGTATAAATGATAGGAGGTCCATATGATTTGTTCCTGGATTGAGAATGATATGAGACAGTATCAGTCCACGAAGGATAAATCATTAAATATCCATAGTCAGAGTATTATCGAGATTGGACATCGATAAATGCGTAAAAGACTAGTATTACACTTGTGCGCGTTATGAGGGCATAACGACATAGTTCTCATATATTTGGGTATAAGATACTCATGCACGTGTAATAGGAGGTTGTTTTTTACCGATGGTACGGGAAACAGCTTCGCTCTGGATAGACCCCCTCGGAATTCCATTGGTAGTATGACTATGTGTCTATGGAAGTCCGAAATCAGGGTAGGTGTATTTGGTCTTAACCTGAGACTTGCACCGCTAATACTTGCGACAATCAATATACTTTGGTTTTGGTCGTCAAAGGATTTAACCGGTTTCTTTGTATGCCTCTTCTGGGTATATCGAGAATCGTAGTGTGTTGGGTGTGATGTCAAGACGGAAGTATCACTCCAGTCATATGGAGATGATGGTCACGTAGGATACGGGACTGGTTCTCTTAAATGCTGCAGCTATCGGGATATTATGACTAGGTCATGTATATCCGATTATAGAGACTAGTTACCAGACATCCGACATGTGCTTCGTACGGGGCAGACACAGTTCCAGCCCCAGGCCTAGCACGTGACAGTCCGATACTGGATCGACATACGCAATACTACGTATACTACGCCTGATATAGATCCATATATTCCTGTAAGGATATTTCTGGAGAATTGGGTAGGCATGGCGCTTTGCTAGAAGCCAACCTTGTCTTGTAAATCGGTATAAACGTAGTACTAGGTACTTACGTGTTCGGATAGTCCGACGACCGAATTTACTGCCAACATATCTGGGGATCTCAAGGGTCGCTTCCCGAAGATTCACCGATGACGTATGACTCACACTTTTATTAATATGGGATTAATCAGATGAGAGAGAAAATTAATCTGGGATTAATTGCGGAGATATTTTATCTGGGATAAAATATCAATTAAAGAGAGAAAACGATTAAATTGGAGTTAATCGATAAAATAATATATTTGATATATTATACGAAATTGGATTTCGACGCGGAATTAAAATTAGATTTTAATTCGGGCGAACGAGTTAATTTAGAATTAATTCGTTAGCGACGTGAATAGTGATTTCGCTAGGCATAATCATTTAATTACGTCGTAACAGAAAATTCGTTAATTTGGAATTAGCGAACCCGAGCCCGAGATTATTTGCGAGCGCATTCGCATTTCGAATTCGAGTGCGGCACACAAGTAAAATCAAGCGTCAAATCATTAGTCGCATCAAGCGTCAAATCATTAGTCACTTTGAGTGATGTGACAACTTGTCACTTGATTGACATGAGTGATGTGAATAGTTGATGGAAGTGGTTGGAATTAATTGCCTTGACTTTTTGTATTTGATAAATCAATTATTTGATTTTTTGGTAATGAAAAATTGTGTATTAGATACACAAAATCAAATACAAAACAAATATCCATCATTCTCTCTCTTTGTTCACGTTTTTGGAGCCAAAAACTCCCCTCTCTCTCTCGGCCATTTGGCCATTTTCTTCACTGGTTTTTCTGGGCAGAAACCGTGAGATGGGAAGCAAAAGTGTGATGATTTTGTGGCAAAATCATCAAGAGCTAGCACTCCTAGAGACATGCGAAGGACGAAGCTTGGAGCTTGACGAAGATGATCCAAAACCGAAAATGGAGGACACCATTGCAGTGAACTGCCGTGACCATGACAGTGAGCAGAAAAGAATTTTTTTTCGTTGCCGCATCGCTCAACCGATCGATGTGAGTATTCCGCAACTCCGTGATGTATTCGCATGTTTATTTTATGCTTGTTATTCGATCCTTGGGGCCGTAGAAACTCCAACAGTATGCAGGACGACCTCAAATTCCTAACATAATTAAGATTCGGTTTCCTACCAGTCCATATCTCATACGGAGTCGTAGGAATAGCTTTGGAAGGAATCTTATTCAAAAGATTAGTGACAGCTAAAAAAGCATAACCCTATAAGTAGTATGACAGGTCTGTAAAACTCAACATAGATTGGATTATATCTAATAATGACAGATTTCTCCTTTCAGATACCTCATTATGTTGTGGAGTACCCAGAGGAGTATATTGAGCAAGAATCTCAATCTTCTTTAAAAAATCAGTGAACTCACCACTCATATATGTTGGGGTTTCGGGTGATGGGCGCATCGGAAGCGCGTTCGGGCGAAATCGTAATTTAAAACTTTTTCAAATTACCGAATAAATTATTCAATATCTAATATGAATAATTTATTCATATTTCACCTAAACCTATTTATTCGATATCAAATAGCGACATAAATATGTATGAAACGTCGCGAAACTTTTACGAAAAATATTTTTCCACAAAATGACGCAAAACGCGTTTTTGACCGAACCGACCACCCAAAACTTATGGGGACTGCCCATGTCAGCCTCAATAGTGTTAGGGCAGTTCATGGGCTGCCCGAACAGTGACGAACTCACTGTTTGGACAGCTGTCACCCGGTTGGCTCAAAAGTCACCCGGTAACGCCGTTTTTCACCGTTTTCGCTTATTTCAACTCCGAAACACTTTCCGGAAATTGTGCCAACTCCAAAAACACATCTAATACATTCATATGACATCAAATTCATCACAGAATTTCCAGTTTACTCAGATTTGATCCAGAAACCGAAATTACCAAATTTCATGCTTTAAATCCAATTTTTCAACATTAATCAAATTAATCTCAACACCAATCAAAGTCACCACACATGAAGCACCCAAGAATAATTCTAAGTGTCACAAGAGTGGTCATAATACTCTATAATGGCAACATGTCATCTAATGAATAAATTGGACCAAAATTACAATAATTCCATCCAAATATACTTCACACATGCATCAACACTTCCAATTCATCATCCACAACCAAAAGCCCCAATTTTTCAGAATTGAAAGAACCCTAGAACATTTATAAATCATCAAGAAACTAAATTTCCAAGCTTAGGGTTAAAGTAGATTACCTTTAATCTCCAATTTCCTAAGCCTTTTTCTTGATTTTTCCTTCCATTTCTTCATGATTTAAACAAGCAAATCCTAGGGCTTTTACTCTCTCTAATTTCGGCTATGGTGGATATGAATGAGGAAGAAAATAATTTTTTCCAAAATAAATAAGGCATGACCGACTTATTGGGGTTAAAATGGTCAATTTGCATTTTAATTTCATTAAATTAAAAAACAAGATAATATAAGCTTAAATTTGGACAAATCAAATTTGCACACTTAAGCTTAATTAAGTCATGCCATTTAAACCAATAATAATTGGACAAATTTCATAACATTTATGAAAAAAGTTTATTAATTAATCATTTAAATATTTAACAATTAAATATCCAAATAATCAATTAATATAATTATTATTATATATGTATTTTTATTTACAATAAATGACAAATACATATATTTATGGCATGTGTCAAAATCTCATTTGACGAATAATTAATGTGTATCTAATCGTATTATGTATCAAATACAAATACACAATAATTACGATTGGCCAAAATCCCCTAATGCATGTGTTATCGTTTAACCGATTAAACGATTCGTATTAACTCACTTAATCCGATGAAGTATTATGAATAATCCGTATTATTTATTTCACGTTGCCCAAGTGCTCAAGTGTACACTTCATATTGTGAGACTCTCTAAGTTTAGGTTTATCCGTCACGAAATCCAATTTCGTGTCCATAATTCACCAACTCATGAATTATGACCACCACATATAATCTCGCTAAACTATGCAAGTCGAGGTCATTGCATACGTATAATCCCTCCGTCACAGGCTATCCATATTATACCTGAGGTATAGATAAAAACGTCAACCCCGTTCGGTATAATATAGTCGACTTTCAATTTGCGATCTCTAAATAACACTCGGAACTGATTTCTGAAGTTATACCACGGCCATGGATTTACTAGATCGTAAACATGTGAGGATGTCGATGCCCTATACACATGACTGACGGATCCTATCTTGATACGCACTGGATATCATGAGCATCAGTCCACACCCAACGAACAGGCGGAGGTCTGATCTAAATATATTGGTGACGTGACTGCCATCAAAGTGTGGAGGATAACTCATATATCCCACTGTGGTATCTCAAGTCAAATGACCACTATGCTCGCTCAACTCGAGAAGATTCCTATTGATGTTGGTGTACCATATATTAGGAAATCTTCAGTGAGTCATTCAGTGTCTTATCAAATAAACACCTACATGTCTATACGAGTCTCCCGAGACTCATGGTTCATTGGGATAAACCATCGGACCAAGTCACGATATACGACATGTACTAGTCTCAGCGGATTTTACTAACCGACCCATGTTAGCAAATCTTGACCAGAAACTTTATTTAAGAATATACATCTTATAGTGCGCTTCCCAATGTCAATTACAAACTACGTTGTAACTGCGCACTATATTGTAAATCCTAGGGTCTTTGTCTAATATACACGTATCACTAAACCAGATTTAGTTTCGATCTAATCATAATCAGATATCTAATCGTAATTAGATCGAATAAGTGTATAAAAGACAAGGGTGCTACCATTAAATTAGTAATATTATGAAAAATGGAATTATTTGTATTTATGAATCGGACATAAATACGATCCGGATTGGCACTCTGAGCACCAACCCTAATAATATATTCACCGTATCGATATGATCGAAGACATTTAATATATTTTTCAGTTTATCTTTCTACTTCATTTCGGAATTCTTTGAACTTTTCAAAGGTTTTCGATTTATGTTTCATTAAATAAATATAACCGTATCGTGACACATCATCGGTAAAAGTAACAAAGTATGGAAAACCACAATGAGCAGTCTGACTCATGGGACCACATACATCGAAGTTTATGAGTTCCAATAAGTCAGTGGCACGATATCCCACACCCGAAAATGAGGCTTTAGTCATTTTACCCTGAATACAAGATTCACAAGTCGGATAGGGTTCAATGGTAAGATTCTCAATCAAACCATTCCTAACCAACTGAGTTATGCATCTCACGCTTATATGACCTAACATCATATGCCAAAGTTCAGTATTATTTATTTCAGACCATATAAATTTATTAATCCTAATATTCAAAATATCACGAGAAGTATGCAAAATATAATGACCAAGCTCATTTGGACACACAAGGATTTGAATATTATTTTTATCAAATAAATACAATGAACAGATCTTAATATTTATATGATATCATACTGTATCTAATACAAAAGTGATATAATATTAGCTACACATCCAGGAACAATGTAGTAGTCATATAACAAAAGTCTCCAATTGGGCAAGAGAATCTCGCATAATCCCACTACAACAGCATCCAGAGAGTCACCACTCTTGAAAAGCAACAGCATCTCTCCAGGTTTTAGTCGTATACGTTCCTCAGCACCTCCAACGGATTGCATATGTGAACAAGACAAGCATAATCTAAAATTCAACTAGAAGTAATAGCTTCACAAGCTAAAGAGATATCAATAACAGGAAAAATAAAAGTATCTGATTAGGGGTGTGTATCGGTCGGTTAATCATTGATTTTTTAACCGAACCGAAATTATTTGGTTAAGTAAATATTTAACCGATTTAATCATATGATGCACATAACCATTAACCAACTTAACCATTATTTTTCGATCGGTTTTGGTTAATTCGATTATTAACTAGTCCAGAATCTCCATAAATAACAATCCACATTAACACATTAATATAAATTTAAATTCATCAAAAAGACAAACATATATGTGTTTAACAACAGAAGACTAATTTAAATTCATTAAAAAGCAGTCTACAACTACACTCAATAGAGGCGGAAGATAAAAATTTTAATTTCGTTTTAGTTAAAAATATATATAAAGTCAAATTATGGTTTGTAAGTTGGTCAGTTCGGTTATACAAATCTCATAACCTTAACCGAATCAAAAAATCAAAAATGTTAAAAATCTTAATGAAAAAAGCGATTTAATCACAATAATCGAACCATTATAAAAAAATTGATCGGAACGGTTCGGTAAATCGGTTAAAACCGATTAATGCACACTCCTAATTCTGATGTAGATGCTCTTTCCTTTCTGATCTGGGCTAGGTAGTCTAGATAATTCCTCTTCCAGTGCTCGATCATACTGCAGTGGTGCCATTTATCTTCAGCAGCTCTTTCGGGATTCTCTGTCTTGCCCTGCGGAGGAACATTTGAACTCTTATTCTTCTTTCCCTTATTCTTCTTCCTTTTTCAGCTTGGAATGTGAAAAAGCAAAAAGTGAAGTGGGTTTCGGAGGGCGAGTCTGCACTCAATTCCTTAAATATTCCTCCATTGTGAAAAACATCACATGCAACTCATGGTAAGAATAATGAATCCCGTTCATGTTGAAACACATCACAAACTGGCGATACGACCCTGGGAGCGAGCCTAAAATGACATTTCATCCTAGAGTATCATTAAGAGGGAAATCACATCTCCTTAATTGTTCGATCAAATAGATCAAATGAAGCACATGCGAACTCACTGACTGTCTCTCATCTAGTCTCGAATGGAACAATTCCATTGCAACTCTGTGAACCAAGACTTTTTCATGATTCATGAACAATTTCTGGAGTCGAGTCATCATGTTGTACGCGTCAGACATATCATAGTACTACCTTTTGAGTTCTGGAACTAGTGAACTAAGAATGTATGATTTAACTTCTAAATCATCATCCTCCACTTATGAAGGGTCTCAACTTCCTCAGGTGTCGCATCATCAGGTGCAACAAGGGGCAAATAGCCCTTTAACACGTATCCCAACTTTCAAAATCGAGGACAATCCTCAAATCCAAATCTCAATCTGTAAGGTTTTCAACGCCTCTGAGGTTGTTCATATCCAATATACGAGCAAACAGGTTGGTGGTTGAAGATGTCGTCATCGTAAATCTATCATATAGATAGAGAAAACAGTTAGCAAATAAAACAGTTTCATATAATATCATAAAAGCATTAAATAAGATCATTGATTTTTAATCTAAAAATGCATCTCCCACTATTTAATGTAAAACTGTAATCCCCAAACTGAATACAAAAAATTCAAAAATCAAATTAAATTTTATAGTGAAAAGTGGACCCCATGAATATATTTCAGCTGATAGCTTTGGCATGTTCTTGCCTACATATATTCATTTGGTAGACAACTCATTGTCAATCACTCACCAGTGACTCCTGAATTTCGGTCATAATCTTTTCTCGTTGTGATGGCTTTGACACGTTCACAAGGAGGTGTATCAAGGTTAAACCTGTCAATGATAAAATCAAGATACTCACGTAGTTCTGACAGCTTTGACACGTTCAAGATTTCCGCTTTCGCTTGAATTTATCTAATATCATATATTTATCCGATACAAATAAATTCTCATCAGTTATACCCTCACAGCTTTGACACGTTCTCGGATATAGCCACAAAATTTTATTTATTAACTGTATTGACAAGATGGATCAAGAAACATGCATCAAATACATATTAGTTATTAAACCTTATTAATTAGGGGTTTTCCGCAAAACTGTCATACAACTTTATTTTTAATAAAATTAAATAATACATGCATGCAAAAATAAAGGTTTGGATTAAATATCAAATATAAAGAACAAATCATATCATGGATAAAGAATCAAAATGGCTCTGATACCATTTTGTTGGGGTTATTTGCGGTTTAATCGGGTAGCGCAGTGGAACGCGAAAAATCAAATGTTTCCTATTTTGTTGATTTTTCTTGGGAAATTAAAATAAATTAATTTATTCTAATCACTCAAAAACCAAAAATCAGATTTTTCACAAAAAACCTGAAATTGTCGTGAACCCCTCAAATTGTAAAACTTTTACATTTTGATCATTTTAGTCCTAATTTGTCAATTACAAGACTAGATTATTTCCAATCACTACCAAAATGATTTGTACATCTAATATATATCAAAATATATCCAATATATGAAAATTCTCAATTTTGATTAGGCATAAAATCTAATTTTGCTAATTAATCAAATTAACCAAAATAAATTTATATTCTCACTTTAATCCAAGCTATCCAACACCAATCAAGTCTCATCACTTTGAAATAACTCAAGAAATTTTTTAGGTCGTTATTGAGTGACCTAACAACTCTAGAATAACAACAAGTCATCTAACGACCATTATAAGCCTTATTTACACGAAAGAAGCTTACTTGAAATTACTACACATGCATACATCCATTTTTAAGCATTCAAGCATCTCAACACAAATTAAAGAGAAGGAAAAACATATACACATCATATGTTATAGCCTAGAACGATAGAAATATTTTTCTATTTAAACAAACATGATGAGATATGATTGAATTGTTGCATGAATTATATAATATCACCGTTGCATAATAGAAAAACAAAGTATTTTTTGGGGTTTATTTGGTGGTAAAAATACAAGGTATTGTAGAGTTCTGATAGTATATTAAAAAAAAATGGCTTATTTTAATTTAAATTTTTGATATAAACAAAAATTTGTCATTGATTTTATACAATATTCAAAATTATATTGCATCAAATCAGTGGCTCAAAATTTTATAAGGTTCCTTTTTTGCCATTATCACAAGGACTACCCACAAAACTCGTATCAAATGACAAATGGAACCATAACTCTATGCTGGGTTCACTAAAGATTAGTTTTTTCTTTGGAAACGTTAGAAACCCTATCGCCAAACCACCCGACTCGGACTTAAGCGGAGCATGTAAAACCCCCGGCTGCCATAGACTCTTAAAAGAAATGCACCCCCTGAACTTGAACTCAGGATCTGACAACTAAATCTTAAATCCTTTGCCAGCTAGCCACACCCTTTTACGACAGTTAGGAGTAGATTGCTGGTGAAGGAACTTAATCTCCAAGATTCTTCATTGAAACTTGTCCTTTATGTATAGGATGACAATGATCTTGGCTTCATAGTGCAAAGGTTTCATTCCGAACCCAGAAATTAAATACAACATAATGAACAGACAGCAGGACATTGTAATCAAGAATCATAAAAATATCAACATAATGAACATAATGCTAACATCATTGGATAAAAACTTTCCCTTGCTTCACTGCATAACATTGTATTTCCTAGATATGGCGGCATTCTGCTATTCAAAAGCAAATCATAGCTGCCCACACCATTAAGAAATCAGAAATCACTGGATGATATGAAAGCTAAACAGGATTTTTTTTCCCAAAACAGTCGACAATAGCTTTATGACTTCACAAGAGTCAAACCATGCTGGTGCACTAAAGTGCAGCAGATGCAAGAAAAGTACGAATTCTTTGCAACAGCTCAGCCTTTATGGAATCAGGAATTGAAGCTGCAAGGTAAGAGGTTGACAAGTTTAACATCTGACACAGACCAATTCTTTACACCAAAAAAATGAAGGGAAAAAATGCAGTGTCATAAAACTACACAATTAACAGGTTGCATAGTTTTCTCTGTTATAGTTATACTAAAAATAAGTCCATAAGCCAAAAAAAAAAAACATTACCTAACAAAGCATATTGACACTAGAAAACCAAATTAACATGGGGTAACCAAATTCCTCTTTTTCGTTTTGGTTGTTAAAAACCTAAACTGATCAGTAGCCTATGGGGTGAGCTCACTAGTAGAGAAAATTTCCAAGCAGATGATCATTAATTAAAAAGAAAAAGAAATTTTTACCTCTGCCCTTTGGGGTAATTACATGTACAAGGTCATCCACAGTAACATTATCTCTCCCTTTCTTCTTTATATATGCCCTGATAAGTCAAAGAGATTTTCCAACGTCATAAGGACACAGAGCACACAATAATCAAAATCATGCAAAACTTCATTACGCAGAATCATGCAAGACGTCAAGACGTCATCTAATCAACATATAGGAAAACAAATGTTATTTACTCTTGTCTCTTTCTTTTCACTAAGTCATATCTGTTGGACACAGTAAGGAGAAAAATGTCCATGTCTGTCGGAAGTATTAGTGTTAACAAAACTAGCAGTAATAAACAGTCTTAAGATAAGGCAATCAATGAACCACAAATTTGTTGCACCCCCATCCTAAGCATAACTCAAAAACTGACATAGGGAGTATATATTCTCACACCATTCCTGTCAGAATCAAATTTCTAGACCATCCAAACTGACAGTAAATATCAACAAAAAGCAAATGCAATGAGCAATCCTAGCACATTCATTACTTGGAAATTCACCATCCCTCATTACACATAATCCGTCATGGCATCCTAGCATTCTTCATTAAACAGCCACGTTCCCTCTAGCTTCCCTCATCCCCTCTAGCTCCGTCACCTAAATCTTAATCCTAATGCACAGATGAAACAAATATGTATATGGTGCATTTTGACAGGATTTGACTTGTTTTTCCAAAATCTTTCTCCTAAGATATTATATATTTGCATAAGCTTTCATTAACAAGTAAACAAGAGACAGAAAAGGGGGAGGTTATGATCCATATTCCATCACTGTCCATCAATTTGAAGTCCTAACTTGAACATTACCCTACTTCAAAAACTGTCAACCTATCATACATATGTTGATAAGAAACTGAAAACTAGATCGATAAGGATATTGAGTACTAAGACTTATTCCCCATATAACAAAAATAATAGAAACGACACATTGTAAACCAGGGTAGTGTGATCAATCATTTGACTTGATACAAACAAAAGTCATGTAAAGAATAACATAATTAACAGTTAAATGAAGTAGCTAAAACCTGCAAAGAGCTTTCATTTCATCTTTCCAACCACAATCTACAAGTCTTTCTCGCAAAAGCTCCATTAACCTCTCTTTTTCTCCACTCTCAATCATCTATCAAAGAAAACAAATGATACCCATTAAAAAAAGTCAACTCAAAAATAATATAATATAATAATCCATTCTAGTATTAATAATCGCAGCTGAGTAACATAATAATTAGAATTTTTTTTTTAAAAAAAATAAAAATAAAACCTTGATGCTGATAATTTCTTGAAGAGTGGGCTCTTTTTCTTGGTCCTCCACTGCATCTGGAGTTGGAGGTCGATTCACCGAATTCCTCCTATTACCCACAACATAAAAGGACAGCAAACAGATAAGAAACGACAATTGAAATTGTAAATCCAATAATTTTCATTTTCAAAACAAAAAGTTCCCTTGAAAAGCTTCAAAGTTTTTATTTTCCACTGATATTGGGAATTGAAGGACATGAGAGATTCACTCACATGGCAAAGCAAGAAATCTAGAGTTGAGTTACTAGACACGAGGAGAGGAGGAGCTAGAGTTATTGATGCTCAACAGCGTCGTTAAATTAAATGTACCAATGTTTTACAGTTTAAAACTGGATCGAGAGGAAACGCACCGTTTTAATTTTTTTGGTTTTCCAATACACACACGATGATATATGTACACCCCAGTGTCGAGAAAAATCTTCTATGCAACAGTGATATCACGTCATGTAACAAGCCAATCATCCACTGCCATACGTGCTAAAAAATTAAAAAACAACTAAAAAATAGGTGAAGAAACTTTAAATGTCATTTTTTAATTCACTTGTGATACCACGTCATCCATACCACCGTTGCACCAAAGAATCTCTC
Organism: Zanthoxylum bungeanum; assembly: GCA_019454045.1. Taxonomy (NCBI): domain Eukaryota; kingdom Viridiplantae; phylum Streptophyta; class Magnoliopsida; order Sapindales; family Rutaceae; genus Zanthoxylum; species Zanthoxylum bungeanum. Next base: position 43,498 of record SKCR01026699.1, on the reverse strand, counting down.
CCCAGTGTCACATCACACCACATGATAAAAATAAAAAATAAAAAATAAAAAATAAAAAATAAATAGAAAAAAAAAATCAAAATTTTATGTTTAAAGTGTGTCATTTGGGTGTGTTATTTGGATATAGGATTGGCGAATTTCAGATGAGATTCGTGATCGAATATTGTTCAATATGAAATTATAAATTATAAATCGTTCAAATGAAAATTCTTATTAAGATTTGGGATAAAAAAATTATCTTTAATTTCAAATTTTAGTACAAAAAATCATGAATCCTGATCTTCCAAGATTCATGACGATCTTCCATTCCAACTCAAAAAATCGACCGAGAGTTTGAGATAATTTTTCATAATAAATCATAATCGAAATATGATGAAACGTCTTGATCTGCTTTAATTATCTCTTTTGATTGTTGAAGTGATTAAATATATCACAAGCATTTTTTTTTTTTTTGGAAATGTTGAAAATTCCTCCGGAAAATCACATGATCCCCGCTTAACTGAAACAGATAAAACCCATGTTGCCACAAATTTTTACAAGAAACACACCCTCTGCATTCGAACACAAGACCTAAAAATCAAATTTTAAGCCCTACACCACCGAACCACATTTCTAGAATATTTTACACACTTTTCATTTCTCATCAAATAAATACAGCAATGATATGTGTTGACAAAAACTCACAATAAACTTAAACAAAAAAATCAAAAATAAATTAAAATCACACTAAAATATATTTTATTCAGAACTGGTAAAAAAAAATCACATACACATGGCTAATGAATAACGGCCCCCACACGTGCGCCATAAGTCAACCAACGGAAAACGAAGTGGCGCCAAGCAGTCACCATAAGTACGGCTGTGGATACAAGACCACATACGCACGAATCCAAACAAAAAAAGAAAATGTAATTAGCATTAGCAAAAACTAAACAAACACAAACACCAACAACTATGCATTTCATTTGCATCTTACATTACTCGACTCTTCATCTTTAATCCTCCTGTCTTGTTTGATCATCCAACTTTCATGTCTTTTAATTCTTCAATGGCCACTATCGTGTCTCTTTCCTCCTCTCTCTTGTTGTCTCAAAAACCCATGACTCTCAGTTTCAGCTATAGAATCTCATCTGATAAACTGAGTCACAGTAATGTCAAGTTTGGTACGATGAAGCAGAGTCGAAGTGTCAGTTTGGTTTCTGTTTGTAGAGCTGCTTCTGTTGTGTTTCGTGATCTTGATGCTGATGATTTTCGACACCCACTTGATAAGCAGGTTTACTTTTATTAAACTCCTCTTCTTTGCACTATATTTGGTGAAGGGTTGTTTTTGTTTCTTGAGAAAACCTTTTAATTTATAGCCTCTTGTGGGTTTCTTGCTTGCATGTTAGATTTTCATATGTTTAGTTGAATTGGGGTGTTGCTTGGCAGTCAAACAATTTCACAGGGTACCTAGTTCTGCTTCAATTTTAATTTGTGATTAATTGTGTTTTCTTTTTTGGCCAGAATACGCTACTATTGAGGGCAATTCCTGGATTAAACGAATTGGGAAGGGCTGTTCTTGGTAATTTGTCTTTAACTCTTTAATCTAATGGCATCAGTGTTCTAAAACGCATTACGCGCTAGTCGGACGGCGACCCAACCCCTAGCGCCTGATGCCTAGGCGGGGCCTAGTCAACTAGTCGGCAAACAGTTAAAACCTATCATATAAATTCAATTAAACTGTAATAAAATATAAAATCCAAACTCAATCAACCATATCAAACATGATCAATCCATCAAACATCCTTTAATCAAGTTTAAAATTTGAGTTAAAGTTCCTCATCCTTTAATAAAGTTAAAATTACTAATATTTAATTAGTTTTTAACTATTAACAATAAAAAATACTCAAAACGAAAATTAAAGTTGGTAATTATATTTAGGGTTTTAGGTCAAATTAATAAAATTAACAAAATAGGGTTGTACTAATTAATTATAACAAAAACCATGTCCTACTAAGAATGAATTAATTTATTTTTGTTGACAAATCAAAAAAAAAAAAAGAGAGATTACCTTGAGTATGCAGGCAGAAGTAGTTCGAACTTCGAAGGAGAGAGAGGTAAGAAAAAAAAACGTGCAGAGAGAAAAAGAGAGGTGATCGTTTTTTTTTATAACCCCCAAAACGCAAAGCCGATTTCACGCCGACCACTCAGCCGCGCAATTACCACCACCGATTATGTGGTAATCACCATGGCACTAGGCCGATTAGAAAAAATGCGCCGCCTAGGCGGCATGTTTTCAAACATTGAATGGCATCATTGTAGTGGTGTATAATTATTTGTCTATTTGAAGAAGTTTATTAACTTTCTTTATTTAAAATGCAAGGAAAAGCGAACTTTGATTAGGTTGATAATTGATTACTCATATATTTAAGTCTGTTTGTCAAGTCGATGCTTCTACATTTGCTAGTCCTAAGTAGAAGTTTCCAACACTAGGAATGCAACATGGCTGTGATACTGCTCCTTTTTCCAGTTCTATTTAAATTTGGTCCACCGTATTTTTCTTTTACTTGAATTTGAGGTTATTGGGTTCTTATATGAACGTTACGGTTGAGCACCAGTTTCGGTTCTATCCGGAACAGATTGGAACCGGACTGGTTTTTTCAGGTTTGGAATCGGAACCGGACCGGATCCAATTCCAAAATGGAAGAATCGAATTTAAACGGTCCGGCTCTGGTTCTGTCATGGACGGAACCACAGCGGGAACCAGAACCTGTTTTGGGAATCGAATTTCGGAACAGGAACCTGTTTTGGAAATCGAATTTCGGATCCGGAACCTATTTTGGGAACCAAATTTAGAACCAAATTAAAACCCAATTTCATAACCAGTTTTAAAACCCAATTTAAACCCAAATTCATAACTCAAATTAAAGCCCTATTTAAACCCAATTTCATAACCAGTTTTAAAACCCAATTTCATAACCCAATTCAAACCCAAGCACTTCCTACAAGAATATTATGTATTGAGTCAAAAATATTATGCAATATGCAATTTTATTTATTGTTTTATTTCTGTATGGATAATTGTCAAAAATATTATTTAATATTCAAGTGTGAGAAATAATTGTACAAAGTTTGACAATAAAAAATAAATAGGGTAAATCAGAACCGGACCAGAACCGATTAATAGGGTACTCTATTTAATTGGGTAGGCTCTGGTTCCACGCAGAACAGAATTGTAACTGATTAATAGGGTACCTTATTTAATTGGGTAGGTTCTGGTTCCACTTAGTTAAGAACCGATTTTTTCCGGGTAGGTTCCGGTTCCACGCGGAACCGGAAGCGAAACCGGTTTTGCTCACCCTAACGCATAGACATGCGGAGAAATCATTTTTTGGAGTGCTAGAATAACTTGTCATGTACGAGGCTTAACTCATTTATCCATGTTGAAGATGCTTTTTGGTATACTTGCCTGCCTTAGTTGAATTATGGCTGGACCATTTTTTTTTACTATTATTCTGGTGAGGTTTCAGTATTAAGCAGTTTCTTTGAATTTGTTATCGCAGGAACTGTGACGGAGCAAATCATGCTTCTAGAGAATATAGGAACTTCAGTTCTTGTTTCTGAAAATCAGGTTTACACTCGATGAACAACATGCTAGAGACAGAGAGATATTGTTTGATATATATTTATTACTTATAGGATTTTTTCATGAAGTATGAGATTTTGAACTAGATTTTCTGTTATTTTCCCCTTTAATATTGAGTTATGTGCGATATAGGACTATTGAAAAAACAATCATTGACTGTTAGAATCTTACTCGTAATATTTTGATCTTCTGTTTTTAGTGCAATATTGCTTATATCAAACTCTTATCAAGTGTTCTCTTATTATGAATTCTTTCTCTCACTAAAGATATACAGCGATTACACTACATGGGCCTTTTTCTATGTGGCAAGGACTGTGATGGGAGAGCAGGACTTGGTTTGAACTACTGATTTCCTTATGATATATCCTGTGTAACATAAGATTGTGATTGATATATTGAAGACTATGTATCTTCCACAACAATTCTTGTGTAATTGTGTGTAAGAGAATTCGGAATTTCCTAAAAGTATAGACAACATTTCATTGATGCTTATGTATGTAGAGGAGTGACTCACAACAGACTTGTTAATTTAAAGTAGCTAATCTCTTCTGGGAACATGCATGCTGCATAATGTCCACCAGAATTCAGAAGGCATGGCTGTTCCATCCAGTAATCATGTATTTGTCATGTAATGTCAAACATGGTTACTCCACATATTTTGAATTTCCTAGTAGATTGCAAAAATTTCTTTTTGGCACGTGTGTGCATTTGTCGTTTAATTATTATTATAGTGATTGTTTTGATTTATTCTGATCTCGGATTAAAAGTTTTTAATTGTCATTTAGTTGTTTTTCTGATTATGTTAGTCAAATGAAGCTCGAAAATTACATTCACATAAATCAGCTCATGTAACTGATTTAAATTGTTATTGTTTGTGTCAGCTTCCTGAACTTCATCAGTTAATGACTGAGGCTGCTGAGATACTGAACACTGAGGCTCCTGATCTGTATGTCCGCCAAAGTCCTGTTCCAAATGCATATACATTGGCTATAAGTGGTAAAAAGCCATTTGTTGTTGTTCATACGAGCCTTGTGGAGCTTCTGACGAGAAAGGAGTTGCAGGTCTTTCATTCTTTCTTTGTTATAATTATGCATACAATTACATAGATTTCTTGTTTTATCATTCATTTTCAGCACCTTAGATACTCCTTGGTATATTTTCAGACTGGGTTCATAGTAAATGTGCTTTGGATATTTGACTTTAAGAAATATCTGTTGGTCGACTTGTTTCTGACATTTTTCTGTTTATCATTTTCTTTTTACTAAACATTAACATATGACATATATGTTCATAGGCAGATCGATAATTATATACCCATTATTTCTTTAAATTATTCTGTCTTTCGAATGATGAAATGCTACTGACTTCCTGTTTTTCGATTTTCAAAAATAGGCTGTTCTGGCTCATGAGTTGGGCCATCTGAAATGCGACCACGGTGTGTGGCTCACAATTGCAAATGTTCTCACCCTTGGGGCCTATACTCTACCTGGTGGTTTTTATTTTATTTATTTATTGATTTGACATTGCATGGCTACATCTGTTTATCTACATATCGTTCCATGAAAATCATGTTAAACATATTGAGATAAGGCTGATTAAATCTGACCCAAAACATTTAATTGGCCTTCAGAAAAATCTTACACTCTAAGGTTAAGTGGCTCTTAGATCATAATTATTGGAGAAAGAAAAAAAAAATTCTCTTGTTTTGATTGATATTGTAAAAATTATGATAAAGTTGATGATTTCAACCAAATAATTTGTTGTTTTCGTGGAGTTTCCGCCATGTGGTGTTTAATTAAGAGACAAGCGTCATTGACTCATTTCTATGTTCAGGAGTTTTCTCACCAACAGATGCATGACTAATATTGAAAATTCCAAACCTTTCTGATAGCAAGTTATAGTTAGACCCGAGAATTTAAATTACTTGTATGCATGAATGTGGATGCCTGATTCTGCCCTTCGGTCGTTACTTCAATTTAGACTTGGACTTTACATTTACCAATCAACATGCATTATTGGTAGTCTGAATACCAGTGATTTTCACAGGAATTGGAGGAATGATAGCTCAGTCTTTAGAAGAACAGTTATTTCGTTGGTTGCGAGCAGCAGAATTAACATGCGATCGTGCAGCCCTTCTTGTTTCCCAAGACCCTAAGGTATATAAAATAGACATCTTAAATCCACAAAATTTGTAATCTCTAATGTTTTTATGTGATTTTAGTCATCTGATTCTATTTTATGTTCCTACAAGAGGTGGTCATCTCTGTTTTAATGAAATTAGCTGGGGGCTGTCCATCTTTGGCTGATCAACTAAATGTGGATGCATTTTTGGAGCAAGCTCGCACTTATGACAAAGCTTCTTCCAGTCCAGTAGGGTGGTACATAAGGTGAGTGACAACATGAGTGGAGCTCCAAGATGTTGTGTTGATCTGTTTTCTTTTGGTTGCCTGCCTAACACTTTGTAGTTCAGAAATGCTCAAACAAGGCAACTCTCACATCCACTGCCTGTTTTACGTGCCCGAGAAATTGATGCATGGTCAAGAAGTCCGGATTACACTTCTCTCATGAAACGTGCAATGCAGATGAATGCTGTACAAACTGTTTAGCATCGCCCTGGAGATATCATAATAGGTTTTGAGGTACATCGTCAGTTGCCCATTCTTATTTATTGCCTTTTGATTTTCCAAAATCATCAGCATTCCTGGATATAAATAGCTTTGAATTATATATGACTGGTTAACAATCGAGTTCGTTTTTCAACTTTCCAAATGCATTGAAGTGCTAAAATTTTGTTTTCCTACTCATATTCTGTTGATTATGAAGTCATTGCATTGCATAAAACCTACTCAACTGGATTGGCGCGACTAAATTTCTTCTGGGAGTTATAATGCAAATATCTACATTTCAATTCTACATATTTTTTTTTAAACTACACTTCCATGCATTTCTGCGACTGCTAGCAAAAATTGGTAGGATATGTTGCTCATAAAATGTCAGGTTGCTGCTTTAATTTTGATTTTCTTCAGATGCTTATTCAGGCTCTCTCTCTCTCTCTTGTGTGAGACGGTCCTTCAGGTTTGAAACTATAATGGAAGGGAGCAGAGAGCATTGGGAGATAAAGAAAGTATTAGCTGAACTTTCATAATCACAATGATGACCTTCACTTAGATACTGTAAATTTACAATTAGGAAATTTTTATCAAGGCTTGCAAGTATAGCAAATGCATAGTTATGGAAAGTCATTTATCATACTTTGTTCTCAGAGAATCAAATTGTTCAATTTTTGTTTTACAACATCAAACATATTAGTACTTTAAAGTTCTACAATTTGATGGAATCAAAGTGTTACATTATTGTGAAACTGATTGGAGTTTAACCTGAACCCGCCATTAATGGCACAGAATGTTTGATAGCAGACTAATCAATTTATCACGTGGTGGAATCCATAGCATTGAAGTATCAATCTTTTGTAAACTAAGAACTGAGTAAAGATAACTACTGTAACAAACTTATTTGTTGAACATGATGAGTAAAACAACGACAGCTACACCTAAACAAAGCGGCAGTGGGAAATTTTTTTCTGGTTCTACAAAGTACATAGCATTCTTTCTGCAGTCAACTATAAAAGTACTCAGATATAGCTGTGCGGCTACTTAAAACAAAGCTAAGATGATCTATTGACACTGAGTAGAAGCAATATCACAATTGCCCATCAACGGTTTATGAAGGCACCCAACTATGTGCTTCCAGGAGCATCACTTCCTGCAGCTGGCTTGCGGTTCAAATAACGAATCACAGCATCTTCAACCCTGTAAGAATCACCAAACAAAACCAAATATTTAAAGACATTAGATGTTCGTAGCATTTCTTTTCTTTCTTTAAATGCACAATATGCTCAGAAAGCACACAAAATATATTTCAGGTATTGAAAGAATTTGCTGGCATATCTTATCATGTGGTCAGTTGGAATTATAAAACAAAATATAGAAACAGTGATTAATCATCACATGGAACAGACAAATGCATTGATTATGAAACGAGCCTTGTGTCCCCTCAGAGGGAATGAGTAGGTCATTCCATCTCCCTATCACCACCAAGCAGTTCCATTGAACTATTCAACATATTTAACAATGGCAATATATAGCTGATGAAAGACCTAGTGCTGAAAATCAATTGGTGAACACCATAACTAGTTTTCATCATATCAACAACAATCCATAGATATCTTGTGATATTGTGTTCATAAATAAGTGTGTTTAAAGAGTAGGCCAGAGTTTTAAAAACAACTAAGGAAATCAACATTAAGAGATGGTAAATGACTTGCCATGGTTGGTTGAAGAAATCTGATCGGCGCTCTTTTTCAGCACTTCGACTAGCTTCTCCAGCTACAAGCTTCAAATCTTTGCTCTGAGACTCTATCAATGTGTTAATAAATTCCACAGGAGATTGACTGAGCCCTAGAAAGAATGCTCGCCTTCTTCGATGTTCATGGATTTTCCTGATAGCACCACATATTGCTTCATCACACTGATCGATCTCTTTGTTCTTCTCAGCATTGGCCAATAGAGAAGATAATTCCCTCTGTATTGGAAATGGCACATCAACCAATACATCATAACATGCAGTTCCAACTGGACTATTACCTGAAAGCTTGATCTTATGTTCCAAATGTATAGGCTGTGGAGGAGATAAATGTTGTGATATCTTCTGTGAGACCATAGTGAATTTCATCTTTTCTTCCCCAAATACTCTATGAAGAGGTGGATCACAAGTAAATATGGAAGCATCATTGGGATTCTGCAATTTTCTAGCCTTCACATAATGCCAAATTGCCGCTATAATTCTCGGCCGTGTATCAACCTCAATACCAAGAACCTCCATCAAGGCAGGAGAAAGCTTAAATTTCTCAGGAACATAATTCATTTCCAACCGAATGTTTATAGTAAACTCTTTATCTCCTTTTCTCTTTACCTCAAAGCCCTCATGAGGTGCTGGTGATCGGGAATTCTCCCATACAATGATATGATTATCAGGGTAGAGTCTCTGGTCCAAGGAAATGGTTACTCTCTTGAAGAAAGACGAGAACTTTGGGTACAAGGGATTAGAGTTCTGAACAATTCCAGGTTGATCTGGATCTACCCCATCTTCCAAGATCCTCCCGATTATCTTAAGAGTCCAGGTAGGGGGCTCGGCATTTGGCTTCTGCGGAATAGTTTTAATCTGATTAGCAAATGTATTGAAAACATAAATCCTAAGGGTTTTCTGCAAACAAGGAGGATTCTTAAGTGCCTCCTGGATATCAACTTTCTTTCTAGTCAAGGCAGCATCAACACGAGCCTCAAACTCGAGAAGCTGGGTATACAAGGCAGACTCGGGCAAAATCGCTGCCACCCTTTCTTGCAACTGTTTCTCTGGAAGCTTCTGCTTCTTCCTTCGTGCAGCAGACATAAATTCCATTCCTTTTAAAGGGGCTACCATGTTTGATATTGGAAACCCAGGTGGACGAACTGGGGGCTTTTGAGGCATCCTTTTCAGACTTGCACTACCAGGAGTCATATTAGAAGGAGAAGATGAACCTAAGTTTCCAATACCAGCATTCTGGAGTTGGTTAATGGAAAGCCCTTGAGCTTGCAAATGAGCTTGGAACTGGGCATGAGCCGCTTGGGCTTGTGCTACCTGAGCATGCATTTTTGACTGATGTGCAGCCTGCGCTAGAGCCTGAGCTTGAGACAACTGAAACTGGCTTTGAAACCCAGCAGCCATTTGCGCCTGAGCTTGCGACTGTGGAAAACCAGGGTTTGACGGCATAGATGGACTACCCATTCCAGCATTACCAAAGGGCGACGAAGATTGCACAAGACTCTTCGGTGGATTATTACTGTTGTTCGCAGACATTTCTATCTATCTAACTAAATATATCACATAAAATGAAATCAAAATTCGAGTAATAGCTACCGAATTTCAAGAAATACACCAAAAGGGTGAGAAATGAAAAACCCAGAGTAGGAAACAATTGTTAAGAGAAGTAGATTAGTGTGGGTTCAACAATACCCTAATTTGCATAATTAATGAACTAAAAATGATATTCTTCTTCAATGAATTAAGCATAAATGTAACTAAAAATATGATAATCAATTCTTACGAAGTGGTAGCAGCCAAAGTCTGTTTGCTTAACTATGCCTCCGGTTAAGTCAAGACCCAGCAGAAGTAGCAGCTGAGAAACGAAGAGGACTTTTGTTTTGCGTATGTTTGTCTACTTGCCCTGTTTCTCTCTCTGTGTAATAAATGTCCATCCATTTAAGCATCCAAATTCTATAACCCGGCCCATATCTACTGATTCGGGTTCACTGCACAACCCAAATTTTTTTTTTTGCCTATAACACCATCATATATGGAAGTCATGTATATGATTTACATTTTTTCCATGATATTTTCTATCTAATACTTTACTAAAGGTTGTGTTGATGATGTTTTTTAAGCACTATGATATTTAAGCAGTATGGCAGGGGTAAAAGGATAACTCCCTTCTTGATCGAGACCACTAATGCCGACCCGACCATTCGATATTGCGTACGCCAACGGTAAAGGGCCGAGCACTTGGTGATCAGTGTCCGACCACTTAAAATCGGATGACCGGGTATTATCATATCGACAGCAGCATTCTCAGTTCAAAAGACCATCATGACCGACCTCATAAAGACCGACCAGATAGCGATATATGTTCCAGAGATAAGTTATCATATTCTTATGGGGTAAGAAGATAAGTTATCCTATTCTTATGGGGTAAGGAGATAAGTTATCATATTCTTATGGGGTAAAGAGATAAGTTATCCTATTTTTATGGGGTAAGAAGATAAGTTATCCTATTCTTATGAGATAAAGGAGATAAGTTATCCTATTCTGATGGGATAAGGAGATAAATTATCCTATCCTTATAAGAAAATGAATCTGATTTCTTCACTATTATAAATAGAAGGGGAAAGTGTAAGTAAATGGAATCAATATCATTATCATCAGACTTGTAAGCACGAAACAGATCAGAGAATCATATCTCAATAATAAAATATCGTCCGTTCTGTGCCCGTGGATGTAGGTTGGATCTGATCCGTCGAACCACGTTAAATCTCTTTGTCGATTGACGTATTTATCTGTCTTTTGCTAAATTTGCTTTTGATTCCCCCATAACCGAACAAATTCACTATTGAGAGAGGATTATCTCGGGAGTAAATATTCCAATATTATCCTGAGACCAAAATCAGCCGTCAACAGTTGGCGCCGTCTGTGGGGACTCCAACGAAAACCAGCTCGCGTGGTAAGACAATGGCAGAAGGTGGAAATCGCCAGTCATCGGGGAGTTCAACAGCAGAATGGATGGAGAAAATAGAGGAAAATATGAGGAAAGAAATGGAGGAAAATCAAAACCTATTGAAGTCCATGATGAATAAACTGGAGAGGATGGAAGAAACAAATAATGAGAAGTTTGAAGCCGGAGCCAGTCGGAGGAGAGGCGAAATAGCGGAAGGAAAAAGGGTTGTAGATGAGAGCGAAGATGATGAACCTATGAGGAATGGTCCCTATGGGATGAGGTACGTAAGGGTAGAAAAAGATTTACAAACGGAGGATACGTGAGAAGAACAAGAGGGGCGACAGTCGCTAGATTCTTCCTATGATAGCCCCCGCGACACCAGAAGAGGAGATAGGAAGGATGGTGAGACTGGACGGGAAATCTCAAGTCATGAGGAACGCCGCACCCGAGGTGACAGACGCGAAGAAGGCCACAGGGGGCGGCACGGTAACACATATGGCAATATAAAATCTTGGTTAAGGAAAGAAATGGCCAAGTGGGAAACTGACACGGGAGATGCTCGGGACGGTGAGGTTGAATCTCCATTCATAGAAGAAATAAGGTCGGTAAAATTCCCAAGACGATTCAACATGCCGTCCATGACGCCTTACAAAGGTCATACTGATCCAAAATCCCATATTGAGAGTTGTGTCCTATTAATGGAAGTCCAAGGAGTAGTAGGGGATGCCGTTTGCAAAGTTTTCCCCCTAACCTTGGGAGGATCTGTCATTTTGTGGTTCAGAAGTCTAGCCCCAGGGAGCATCGGAAGCTTCGCGCAACTCAAGAAGTCATTTATTCGGCACTTCAAAGGGGCCTGCGTCCCAAAGAAAATGGTGGGAGAATTGAGACTGATGAAGCAGGGGGATGATGAGCCCCTGAGGAATTTTATTGAAAGATACCAAAATTTGGTGCTCGAGGTCGGAGCGTACGAGTCATCGGAAGCGCTAGAAAGTCTCAATGGAGGTCTGAAGGTCGGGAAGTTGTGGACTCACCTGGGGATTCAAGACGTATCGGATTATGCCACTGCCCTGGAGTTGGCCAGGAAGTTTATCTTAATAGAGGAGGAGAAAAAAATTGTCCGGGGAGTAGACACCCGAAAGGCTAAGATACTCAGGTCAGACAATCAGTGAGATTCGATCAGAAATTTGAGGAGACCAGTCCCGGAGCAGAAGAAACTCAGACCGACACCTCCGAGTAGTCATGTTCAAGAGATAAAGTCATCTGTCCAAGTCAACCGTGTCGCGGGGAGGACAATATACACCCCCCTGAACAAACCTATGGCCTAGATAGTTCGGGAAATCCAGGATAAAGGTCTGTTGGCCAGCCTAATTTGAGGAGGTTCCCGATTGAGGAGGGAAATAGTAGGGCTTACTGTATCTACCATAACGTAAGAGGACATACCACGAATGAGTGCATAGACCTACGGGAGCAGGTGGAAGACTTGGTGAAAGAAGGCTATCTCAGTGTGTACATAGACCATTCGATTTTTGAGGTCGACCAAAGTTGATAGCGGAAGTCATCCGGTCGGATGCGTGGAATGCTGAGATGCAGAGAAGATGTATTAAGAAGAGCCTTGCTTGTAGTGACCCTTGTAGAGTTGCAAGAAAGGCAACGAATCCCAAAAATGTGAGTAAGACCTCTTCTGTCTTAGGCTGACATTTGATTATGCTTGTTTGTTATGGCCCACACAATGGTTTTGATATTTGTTTTACGGCTCAGGTCTGCTCTTGTACCGCCGAGTCCGTTTTGTTGATATATATTTTACGGCTCGGGTCTGCTCTTGTACCTCCGAGACCGATGTTTCCTTCCGGCTCGGGTCTGCTCTTGTACCGCCTAGATCGATGTTTCTTTCCGGCTCGGGTCTGCTCTTGTACCACCGAGATCGATGTTTATTTCCGGCTCGGGTATGCTCTTATACCACCGAGACCGATGTTTCCTTCCAGCTCGGGTCTGTTCTTGTACCGCCGAGACCGATGTTTCTTTCCGGCTCGGGTCTGCTTTTGTACCGCCGAGACCGATGTTTCTTTCCGGCTCGGGTCTGCTCTTGTACTGCCGAGACCGATGTTTCTTTCCGGCTCGGGTCTGCTCTTGTACCGCCGAGACCGATGTTTCTTTCCGACTCGGGTCTGCTCTTATACCACCGAGACCAATGTTTCCTTCCGGCTCGGGTTTGCTCTTGTACCGCCGAGACCGATGTTTCTTTCCGGCTCGGGTCTGCTCTTGTACCATCGAGACCGATGTTTCCTTTCGGCTCGGGGCAGGATTTCATTTCGTCGAGGCCTTATGGTTTATTCAGCTCGGGGTCGGGTTACGTCCCACCGAGTCGACTTCTTTGGACTGAGGATGTAACATTCCCCCAGAGCCAAGTCTTTCTTTCAGCTCGGGGTCGGGTTACGTCCTACCGAGTCGGCTTCTTTGGACTGGGGATGTAATATTCCCCCAGAGCCAAGTCTTTCTTCAGCTCGGGGTCGGGATACGTCCCACCGAGAGACTTATCATCGGCATGGGATCAGAGCATCTCCCATATGGTCGGCCCTCTATTGGTCTGGGGAGGTGACATTCCCCCAGAGCCAAATGTTCTTCTCAGCTCGGGGTCGGGTCACGTCCCACCGAGTCGATTGTCATCAGCATAAGGGTAAAGCATTTTCTCCACGGGTAGATATCGGGATCCTCGTTGACTGAGCATATGAAGGTGGCCGGAAGGACCAGATTAGCAGCCAATGCATTTTTCTCTGCGGTTCCTGGAGTGACCACCGACGGATTCATCGGCACACCATCTTTTTATAGTTCCCGGCATCAACTCGCAAACTCGTTGTTACCGAGAACTAGGGGATAGATGTTGATGGTATTTTTTAAGCACTATGATATTTAAACAGTACGGCATGGGTAAAAGGTTAACTCCTTCTTGATCGAGACTATTAATGCCGACCCGACCATTCGATGTTGCGTACGCCAACGGTAAAGGGCCGAACACTTGGTGATCAGTGACCGACCACTTAAGATCGGATGACCGGACATTATCAGATCGACAACATCATTCTCAATTTAAAAGACCATCATGACCGACCTCATAAAGACCGACCAGATAGCGAGATATGCTCCAGAGATAAGTTATCCTATTCTTATGGGATAAGGAGATAAGTTATCATATTCTTATGGGGTAAGGAGATAAGTTATCCTATTCTTATGGGGTAAGGAGATACATTATCATATTCTTTTGAGATAAAGAAGATAAGTTATCATATTCTTATGGGATAAGGAGATAAGTTATCCTATCCTTATAAGAAAATGAATCTGATTTCTTCACTATTATAAATAGAAGGGGAAAATGTAAGTAAAGGGAATCAATATCATTACCATCAGACTTGTAAGCACGAAACAGATCAGAGAAGCATATCTCAATAATAAAATATCGTCCGTTCTGTGCCCGTGGATGTAGGTTGGATCTGATCCGCCGAACCACGTTAAATCTCTTTGTTGATTGGTGTATTTACTTATCTTTTGCCAAATTTGTTTTGGTTTCCCATAAACAAAACAAATTCACAGTTGGAGGAGGATTGTCTCGGGAGTAAAAAACCTTTATTGCCCCTGAGACCAAAATCAGCCGTCAACAGGTTGTAACGAGTATATAAGACTGGGGACAAGTAAAAGAAGGTCATGATATAGCAGCTTTACTCATTTTTGTTTTTATACAGAAACTATTTATGGGATTCAAACTCGTAACTAGGTAGATAATAAGTTAACATTTGACCATCGCGCTTAATATTTTAATAATACTAAAAAAATCAACCTTATGGGGATAGATCCAACCAAGGTTCCGATTCCAAATCAGAACCGAACCGATTGGAACCGGTCGATTCCGATTCCAACCGGTTGAAACCGGAACCGTATCTTGACCGGTTAGGGCCTAACCGAACCGGTTGGAACCGCTAGAACCGAACGGTTCCAGCGTTTCCAACCGGAACGGCTAGTAGCCATTGGGCTGGGACAGGGAGCCAAAAAAATAATAATAAAATTTGTGGATTTCTAAAATTACCCCTAATAACAATAATAAAATGGCTAATTTCAGGGGCATTTTAGATATCACAAAAATATTCTAAAATTGTATAAATATGAGTCATTTTTCATTATTTCAACACACCAATTTCTCAATTCTCAATTTTCTAATTCTTTAAAATTTCTTAAATAACAAATGACAAGCTCATCTAAGAACACAATGTCAAATGTGCTAACCCAAGAGAGCGGCCCTAGTATCAGTTCACGGAGAAGAGAAGTTAAGTCTCGTTTATTAGGTAAAATTTAATTGAAATATGGTTTATTAGGTAAAATTTTAACAATTGGATTTGATAATGCATATGTAAATATTTTATCAATCACTGATTTAATAGAAATATGCAAACCAAATTTAGGGGGTCGATTTTTTCATGTTCGTTGCACATGTCATATCCTTAATTTATGAGTTCAAGATGATTTGGAAAAATTATCACATTTCATTGATTATATTAAGAAAGTACTTAATTGTATTTGTTCATATTCTTAAGTTAGGAGAGAATGGGCCAAATTTTGTAAATGAAATGGTATTAAACCGATAAAATTTTCACGAGATGTTCCAACATGTTGGAATTCAACTTATTTTCTTTTATGTGCAATACAAAAATGCATTATGTAGTTTTTTTCTCAACATGTTCAACATATTATACTTTTTTTCCCAATCAATGGGAAATTTGTTATAAAATTTTGGAGATTTTAAAATTTTTTAATGATGCTACAAATGTTTTTAGCGGAGTTTATTGTCCTACAACACATTTATTTATTCTTGAAAGTTTGAATATTGTTGGTACTCTCGATGAGCATGTTGAAAGTCCTGATCATCATGATATTGTTTTGTTTGAAGCTATTAATGTTATGAAACGAAAATGGTTGCATTATTTTAGAGACATTCATTTACTTTATCTTATTGTTGCTGTTTTTGATTTAATAAAAATTTAATAATTTTTTTTTAATTTTTTTAGATAAGAATTTTATTTGTAATTTAATGTAATTATGTAAGTTTATGATATAAATTCAAATTCATAATTTTAAATTATATTAATTTTTCAATCTCAATTTTTTATTTTCAAACAGTAAAAAAAAAAATCGAATGGAACCAGAACCGAACCATTCAGTTCCGGTTCCATATTTAGTGTGGAACTGGAATTAACCGGTTCGGTTCCAATTCCACACTCGTGGAGCCGGACCGTCGGCCAGGTCTATATGGGGATATTGGGTAGGACCAATAGGTAATTGGCTAATTGCAATAATAACTTGTAATTTTACTTTCTTTTTAATTTAATTATTTAAATTTTTATTAAAAGGTTCACATAGTTTTTTCCTATAAAGAAATTAATGGTGTGTTTAGGTACTTGTAATGAGAATATACTGAAATTAGAATGATATGAGAGTGGAATAACTGAAATCGGGAGGATGAATTAGAATCAAAATATGTTGTTTAAATATAATATAATGGAATCAAAATAGTGAATCAGAATGTATTCTTTTTCAAATTATTTCCATGCTAAATATGATGTATTTATTTTTTCATCAATTCTCAATCATTTGAAAAAAAGAAAAGAAAAAAAGAGAGAGATAAATATGATGTAAAATTGAAAACCATATTTAAACAATCTTGTCACATACAATAGTTTTGGTGAGTCATTTTTAATGACATTTTAGTGATATTTCTGTTTCAAATAGTTGTATTATGCAATCAATAATATTCTAGTCATAGTGATTATACAATCATTTGATATGCAATTAATAATATACAAATCATAGTGATTATGCAACCATGATTTTGCTTATTGCATAATTGTGATCTTATTTCTAATACCATGTTATTGAACTTGCTCTGAAATGACATGCCAGATTCTAAATATTCAAGAGAAAACTAATATCATTACAACTGAGCATATAGGAAGCTGCTGAATTCTCAACACACGAATCTCATTATCGGTTCAAATGATCCAATCATACTACAATCTGGCTACCAATATATGTTGCATACTCAAGTGGTCATAATAGAGTTTGGAATAATTTTGATGAGTTGCCTTCGGAATTCTTGGGTAGATTGAAAACGGATAAGCTTATTAGATGTTATTATCTCCGTTACTTTTTTGTTTGTATTGGTGTTGTGTGGTTTATGTTGTGACAAAATCCAAAAATTAGACAAGACAATAGATAAATTTTCCAAGGGTCCATTTGATTTGACGTAAAATGAAATCCGGAAAATGAATTCCATAATTTTCAGTATTTGGATGGTATTGGAAATTAAAATTAATTGAAAACAGTTTTCAGTCAAAGTAAAATTCATTTGGCTTTTCCAAAAAACAACTTACGAAATAAAATCTCGTAAGTTATTTTCCGGAAAGGATCGAACTCAGGATTAGGATCAGGGCTAGGACCAAGCATAGGTCCGAGGTAGAGTCTTGAGACAGGATCTGGGCAAAGAATCGGGGTCGGGGAATGGGATCCATGACTGTGGGCTAGAACCGGGACTCGAGACCCAAAACTCGGGTCGAGATCGGAACATGGACCAGGGTCAGGCCGGGACCAATCTCGGGAACTGGACCGGGACCGGGATATCATGGCTAAGACCAAGCATAGGTTCGGGGTAGAGTCTTGGGGCAGGATCTGGGCAAAGACTCGGGGTCTGGGAATGAGATCCATGTCCGGGGGCCAGGACCGAGACCTTAGACCCAAAACCCAAGCCGAGACCGGACAGGGACCGGGACCGAACAGGGACCAAGCCCGGGAACAGGACCGAGATCGGGATGGGTTCAGGAACTAGACTGGGACAAATGCGGGGACCTAGGCCAGAGACCCGGACTCAGGTCGGGACAAGGACCTGAGGCCAGGACCCGGGCTAAAACCAGGGCCTTGACAAGGACCTGGACCAGGTCCGGTGTCAGGACTGTGATCTGCGCCGAGACCGGGATCAGGACGAGAGCCAGGAACCGAGACCCGGGCCAGCTGGGGCGGGGACTTGAGCATGGATTTCGGACCCGCGTGGATTCATATCCGGTATACCTGGACTGGATACAGAAATTCATATTTTTAAATATTTTTGTTTTATTTGTATGAAATTAATAAAATTATGGATATGGGTCCCGAAATTTCTGATCTGCAAATCTAAGCCGGAGTCAATTTTTTTTCAGACAATGCGAATCCAGGCTAGAGCCGGCTCTTTTCACAATGCATACTTCTAACCACTAGAAAATATTTTTGAAAAAAATATTTGATGCACCAAACATCACAAAACGTTTTGAAAGCGTCGTTTTCCAGAAAATATTTTCAGACGTTCCTTTCCAAAAATGATTTTCATTGAAAATATTTTACTTACAAAAATCATTTTACGTCAAAACTAACGGATCGTAAGGCACATAATCATTTCTTTCGAGGAATGTTTCCACCTTCTCATTAATAATCACTAAATCACATGGAAACTTTTGTTAGGGCAGTTTTGAAACCCCATAGGATCGAATCTGTGTCCCGCACAACGGAAGTGAGTCTAACCTATATATATCAAGCATGGGTATATTTTTAAATAATTTAATGGAATACTATATTCCATTACGAGTGCATAGGAAAAAAGCGGGACGAAATCGGAGTCCGGGAACTCAAAATTAAAAGAAAATAAGTTTCAGTGCGCGCTACAGTTCGTGTCCGCTCTGTGCGCAAATCATTTTTTTTTCAAAAACTTTCTTTTGAAAGCATGAGCTCTCTGGAAACATAGAGCTGATGCAAATTGGTTATTTTACCCAATTTATTTCCAATCCTCCCTAAATACTTCCAAACACCCAAAATTAATTTTTAACCTCAAAACCAACATCAACACATGTTATAGAACAAAATTATATTTTTCAAAATATCAAATATTTTTACAAAAACATAAATTTATTCTAAATATGCACATGCGTAAATTTTGAATCCAAAACACAAACCAAATTAGAATCCCACAATGAAGTGACTCATGAACAATTCTAGGTCATTTAAAGGTAGTCAAGTGATTCTAGAATGGTAGTCATAACTTCAAGCTTTCATATAGAGTTCCAAACTATAATCTTATAATCCATGTCCAACTTGAACATATTTGACCCAATTACAAGCATATTGAATTTATGATTCCAATGCATACATACACAAATTTATTAGCCTAATTTTAACTTAAGCTATATTGTTATGTATCAAATATAAAAATATAACTTATTAGAGAAGATCAAACTTACCTAGTAAGCTTGAACTAAAAATCTAATATTCCCCTCATTGTTAAAAAATGGAGAGAACTTCCTTAAACACTTCTTTAGTCTAATTATTATTATTATGTTTTGCTTTAATGCTATCTTGCTCAAAACTTGTTCAAGCATGCCTTTTATAGTGAAGCTTATGTAATTTTTAATTAATAAAAGTTTTAATCAACTTTTAGGCGGACTTAATCCAATTTGTCCAAATATGCATAATTAGGTGTGACTAATCATATTTGTCTACCACTTTGATTTAATACAATTAAATCTAGACAAAGTTTAACCAGTTGAATAGTTCAGTGTTTACCACTCTGATTTAATACAATTAAATCTAGACAAAGTTTAACCAATTGATTAGTTTATTGTCTACCACTTTGATTTATTCTAATTAAATCAAGCAAAATACACCTACTATTATATTTTTTGTAATTATCAAAATATCCTCCAATGGTAGAAATATTTATGAAATTGTAAAAAATCCCTTGTGTGATTTTGGATTACTCCAATTAATCCAATTAACGCAATGTAAATAATTAATATTATCCAATAGTACTTAATTATTTTGTTTGATAAATATAATATCAAATATTATTTATTATCAAACATCATCGGCTATCCAAGTGTTCAACGAGTACACTTCATATTATGAGACTCTCTACGTTCAAACATGTTCGTCATATAAGTTTAGCTTATATGTACACAATTCAGCCACCTCCGAAATTGCAAAGAACATGAACGACCTTTATGAACTATACAAGTCGATGTCATCATATATGTTTAACAATTCATTCGTCGTAGGCTATCCGAGATGTGCTTAGGAAACATATATTACACCGTTAAGTTTCCGAGGCTCATATCTCATATTTTCTACATGTCTAAGATCCTTTACAACTAATCAGAACACTATTTCTGATACATGCGATCCACCCTAGGTGATCGGCTTTGGCCAAATTATTGAAAATCGTGACTTACTCACATTCATACCTAAACCTTTTATGGTACACATACGGGCCGACAAATCCTATCTTGATACTTGATTAACGAGTGCATCGGTCCACACCCATCGAACATCTAGATGTTAGACCATGAAAGGTCTCAGACATATATGACATCAAAGTATGAAGGATCACACACAAAATCAATATTATCCTATAGTCAAAGAATCACATATGCTACTCGACTCGAGGATATTCCTATTGACGTTGGTGTGTATTTCCAATTGTTAGGAATCACTTGTGAGTCATTCAGTATTCACTCCAACGAATACCCACATGTTTATACAAGTCTCACTTGCTCATGGTACATAGGGTTAAACTATTGGAACTCCAATTCCAATATATGACATATGTTATCCTCCAAGTTATAGGATTTCGACCGTATTCCAAAACTAACGGCTATGTATATTTACTTTAAGAATAATTTATTGTTGGATAATTATGACCCATAACATCACTATTTGTAAAGAACATTGTGTTTTTGTACAAATTATCTATGTAACAAAAGGAAATTACTATTTTATCATTATTGTAATTGGATTACTTGTATATATATTAATGATAAAAGTTCATATGGTTAAATCAGATTAATAAGATATGAGACAATATTAATTCATGAACGGTTTAATCATTAAATATCTATAGTCGAAGTATTATCGAGACTGGACATTGATAATGCAGAATAGACTAGTATTACACTTGTGCGAGTTATAGAAGCTTAACGACATAGTTCTTATATATTTAGGTATTGGATACTTATGCAAGTGTAATAGGAGATTTTGTTAGCCGTTGGACCGAGAACAATTCACTCTGGATAGACCCACTCAGGATCCCATTAGTAGTATGACTATGTGTTTATGGGAATCCGAATCATGGTAGGTGTATGTGATCTTTAACTTGAGAATTACGTCGCTATTACTTGCGACAATCAGTTTACTTTGATATTGGTCGTCTGGAGCTTTAACAGGTTCTGTGTACGCCTCTATTAGGTTTACTGAGAATCGTAGTGTATTGGATGTGATGTCAAGATGAGAGTATCACTTCAGTCATATGGAGATGATGGTCACACAGGATACGTAACTAGTACTCTTAAAAGCTGCAGCTATTGGGATAATATGACTAGGTCATGACTTACTGATTACAAAGATTAGTTACTCGGGATCCGATATATGCTTCGTACATGACAGACACAGAGCCAGCCCTAGGCCTAGCATGTGACATCTGATATTGGATCGTATTACGCATTACTTAGTATTACTAGGCCTAATACAGATTATATTCCTCGGTGAATATTTCTGGAGAATTGGGTAGGCACGGTGCTTTACTAGAAGCCAACCATGTCTTGTAAATCAGTGAGAATGTGGTACGGGGTACGCACGTGTTCGGATAGTCCGACAACCATATTTACTGCCAACATATCCAGGAATCTCTTGGGTCGCTTCCCAAAGATTCACCAATGACATTTGACTCGAATAAAATTAATCTGGGATTAATTTTGAGAGAGAAAATTAATCTGGGATTAATTGCGGCAAGAATTATCTGGGATTAAATTCGTATAGAAGAGAGAACATGATTAAATTAGAATTAATCGATAAAATAAATTTAATATTTAAATTGGATTTTTCTATTTAGTTAATTTATTTATTTATTCGAAAGCGACTATCGTAATAATTTTGTGAGGCGTAATTATTTAATTAAATTGGATTTAATTATGTCGCGACGATAAATTTTTTAATCAGATTAAACGAACCCGGGCCCAAGTTTAGTTGTGTGTTGGAGAAGCCAACTTAAAATTTGAATTTAAAAGTGGTGGGACCACTAGACTTAAATCAAATGTCAATATTTGATGGAAGTAGTTGGTAAAATTTATCAACTCATTTAAACACACAACAACCAAAGTTTTAGAAACTATTCACTCATCTCTCTTCTCCCTCTCAATTACCGAATTCTTCTCTCTTCCATGGTGAAAATTTTGCTTCAAATTTTCTACTAAGCTAGCACTTGGAGGAGTCATTTGAGGTAATATGGAAACTCACCCAAGGACCAAACAACATACAAAAAAGCTTGGAGCTTCATCCAAAGAAAGGAATTTTTGAAATTTCTCCCTAAATCAATGTAAGTAATTCCACCACTTTTACATGATTTTTCACACATAGAATCATGTTTAGAGATCTTGTGGCATGTCTTAGAGACTAACAATGGTATCAGAGCCTTGCTAAATATGATTTGAAATATGTGGTTCATAAACTTGAATTATGGATTTTTGCTTGGAGCATGAAAATTCTAAATTGAGTTGTTGGTTGATGTTAGATGATGATAACTTAGAGTTGTGCATTGTTGGATTGTTAAAAAATTGATTGGATCAAATTTCCCTAAAATCCTTACATTGGTCGAATATCACCATAGTTTTAACTCATGGTGATTTTTAAAACTTGACACTTGGATGTGTTAATGATATGATATAAATGTTGAATGTTGATTTAATTGGATTGGAATCAAATTGGACATTAATTTCT
This sequence comes from Zanthoxylum bungeanum, assembly GCA_019454045.1. NCBI lineage: Eukaryota > Viridiplantae > Streptophyta > Magnoliopsida > Sapindales > Rutaceae > Zanthoxylum > Zanthoxylum bungeanum. The sequence goes on along the minus strand of SKCR01026699.1, from coordinate 20,738 downwards.
TGTCAATTGCCGTGAATGAGCATGTTGTTAGAGACTTGATTTTGCTTCAATTTGTGTTGGACATGAATTGGAATGATAAGCATGATTAATTAGATTAATTAATATTTTGGAAATGTTAGATTAATTAATTAGTTATGTTAATTATACTTAAAATGGATTAATGTGATATTTGGAATATTGTATTAATGGAATTAGTCCCTAAAATACTAATTGGGCTAATTTGGTTATATTTGGATTAATGGGCTTGGTTGGGCTAAGTTTGGTTTTGGACAATTGTGTTGGATCCAATTAGGCCTAAACCATTTCCATAAAAGTCAAAAATATGACTTTTAAACCTTTATTAATTTAATTGGGCATAATGGGCCAAAATTAATTTTTGGCATAGGGTGATTCCTAAATGGGCCAATACATTATGGGCTTGATCCATAATGGCCAAAGTCCATGCCTAAAGAATTAATTAAAGCCTATTGGACCCAATAGAATTGGCATTAGATGTTAAATGGGCCTTTGAGGCCATTTGGATTGGATATAGAATCCAAGTCTAAAAATGTATTTTTTTAATAATAAAATAAGTGTAACTGTTTAATTTGGAATTAAACTTGAATTAGTATTGAATACAATTAAAATTGGATTTAATATTGTAGTTCGATATAATTCAAGAATACTTACTTTGAGTATTTATTCTTTAACGAGTTGGACTCGCGCAAATCAAATCGTTATATGAACATTGGATGGTCA
>SKCR01026699.1:10000-15000 GCA_019454045.1 Zanthoxylum bungeanum | reverse complement strand
CATTGGCAAGTGTAGCCTTGATACGCCTCCCTGTGAACGTGCCAAAGCTGTCACAGAAAGAAACGGTCAGGACCAAAATCAGGAGTCACTGGTGAGTGATTGACAATGAGTTGTCTACCTAATGAATATACGTAGGCGAGAACGTGCCAAAGCTGTGAGTCGAAATATATTCATGGGATCCTACTCTCACTATGGAATTCGATTTAATTATTGAATTCTCGTTGTCCGTTGGGGATTACGGTGTTACGTAAAGTAGTGGAGACACTGCTGGGTTAAAAATCCATAACTCAAGCGGTGCGTAATTTTATGGAATTTACTGCTTTCGTTTTCTTTTATTCTATATTGTTTATAGATTTATACTTCTAATCCACTGCATTTATATTTCTTGAATATATTTTCTGACTTTATTTATGGTTGCGTAGTTCTAGAATAGGTTCTAGAAAGACAGTAGACTTGGATATTGTTAGATTAGTTGAAACCATCATGAACTATTGTTCTGATTTTCTTTGAAAATCGAGATGGTTTGTGACTTAGTTTCTAAGTTACGATTATGTAATCTAAATGGATATCTGGTTTAGGATATTAGTCTAGTTAGATTTTTTTTTTCTGATGCAGTAAGAATTGACATGAAACAGTTTATGTCTCGAGATTCTTAACTGGCATTAAGAAAACTCCTTTAGTATTTGTTTATCTTATAATGATGTTTCTTAGCTTTGATGACTTTAGAAGTCGCGTGTCTGACACAATTTGCTAATCAATTATTTGCAATTGTTGTGATTAATTGAACGTAAATTATAAAGCTTAAAAAATGAGATATGTATAGTTGTGTATAGAGAATATCGATTCTCGCAATACGACAACTGTAGGTATTGGATACCGGATCTCCCGTCTAGTTAATTAAAATAATGTTTAATAACTGTTTTGATATATGATATCAGAACTTATGACTATTGGATGGTTACTTGTTCAGTTAAAACAGTTGTTACATATTTTAAGACGACTAGTAGTGTCATTAATGAAAAGATAAACATTAAGAAAAAATTTCGGTAATATAAATAACTGAGAACTGTGTTTTATGAGGTTTTATCATAAAAGCATTAGATGCTTATTCCGTATGGTAAAGGGTGGTTTGATACGAGATCACACCACATATCTTTATCCATTTAATGAATATTGTATTCAGGATGTGATTAAATCTCATTTAACCGATGATTGTAATTGGACCACAGATTTATTAAACTAATACATTGGATGTATGTAGTTGAATGAATTTGAAATTGTCTTGTAGAGTTTCTTTGCTTCGTAACTCAGTTAATGGATTGTCATGACTTAGTTACGAGTTTCTATTAGTAAATATATTGAACGTCTTGAATTGTTAAAGAACTTTCAATATGTTCCTGATGAAACGATGATAGAATATTTTGAATGGTTCAAAGATATTCTATTTGAAGTGTTGAAAACTATTAAATTCATTGTGAGTCTTTGAATCGTTCGAAGATGTTTGATATGATCAAACACATGAATTTATGGCAATTAGTTCTAAAGTTATTTTAATGAATGTGATTCTTACTCAGTATTAAACTTCCACGATTCCATTGTGATGGAATTGGTCAGTGGGAGTGATCGAATCTTGTACGATTTGATTCGTTGATATTGAGTGTTACCGAATTGGTTTTCAATGCTCTTGGGGTTATGCTCCTGTAACTCTAATCATCTCTTAATAAGGTTCCAATTATTTCTACTGTTCCATATATGATATGTATAGTAGAAAATTTGAATCTTAAAAAGTTTGAGATTTGAAACATTCGTTTGTATAATGGTTATATAATTGAAAGTACTTGCGCCTCGGAGGTACAAGTAAAGTTTTTCATTTATTCTATTTAATGGAATATTGTATTCTATTTGATAGAATATCCTTTCTACGATCCCGAGTAATAAAATTGTTTTATTACTTGATGGTCGACATTGAATGTTGACGATTGTAGAAAGGACTTGACTTAGTGAAGTCAAATGAGAGAGTGATAAACTGTAATGGAACTACATAATTAATAAGATGAAAAGACCCTTAGACATCTTCCGTACAAGTCCAATAGGATGTCAGAATCATTTACGAAGTATTTGATACTTAATGATTCTGATGTTTTCTTATTGAAGAAAATTATCCTATAACTTATAGTGGGAGCGATATTTGATATCTAATTTGGAAATTAGCATTGAACCATAGATCTAAGATTGTTCATGGCTTATGACGATCAAGTTTTGAACTTGATTGGGCTTTCGTTATGAATAGTTCATAAAATGTGCAAATTGTTTGCGCAGCAAAAGCACAGTGAGCTCAATAAAGGTTTGACCTTTATAGTATGACAGTGAGAAAGGTTATTCTCAGTAATCTATTGTAGATTCTAAGGAAGCTAGTCTCTTGTCGCACTGAATGGACAATTAATGATTTGTTGGTTAATGTTGATATTAACCGTGGTTTTGGCTACAGAATGCAAAGTGGTGTTCTTGAGTGATTTCTTCGAACGAGAGATTCGTTGTGATTTCTTGGTTTGAAGAGTTCATTCTAGAATGGCCCTGGAATTTGGTATTCTGCTAAGATCACAGTTTGATATACTAGCTTATGGAGCTTATTGTAGACTCAGATAAGCTTTCCGAAAATTATGTTCTCTAGTTTTGATATCAGTCAGATTGTCTGGTTTTATCGAAATATAGAGAATATGTATTTGACAGTAGGGTCAGTGGGAGCATACAAATTTCTTTCTAATACTATATATCCTTAAGTCTTCTTTTCTCCGTGAGAGCAGTTGGAGTAGTCTCTGATATATCTGATATAAAGTTTTATATATATGATATAAAACTAAGAGACTTGTGAAAGACTCTCATTAATCGCATATTAGATATGATCTAATAAAGGACACAACAAGACTATCTGTATGACAGTTAGTATAACTGTTTGACAGTTAACGTGTCTTTTATGTATATAGTATTCATCTTTCGTAAATGATGATTCCTTTATCGAAAGAGAGATTGATTAGAATATCTAGTCAATCCTATGCATCATTGGATGATAGCGTAATGAATGCTATATTATGTGCGATTAAAGATATCAATTTAATCGTAATTGTTACGAGTTATTTTGATTTGCTGCAGACCATATGATGGATCTTGAAACATGTTCTTTGCGATCTTTGAGATATTAAAAACGAGTTTCTCATCCATGGAGAATTTAGTCAGCAACCATAAGGTCAGATTAGTTTTGATTATAAATGACATTAGATGGTCTATGTCATATAAAGTCAGAAAAGATGCAGTGGGAGTGTCACCGTTGGTTCTACTGAATTAGTGGAATCAGTTGCAACTTATGAAGTATTGACTTATGAAGTTGCAAAGTGACCTCAATGATTAGAAGTGTTGATATTAGTTTTGTGCTTACGGTTGTCTGCAAAGTATTTGGATTTGATCTCTAAATACATAGACAACTCAGTAGCTATAGCACAATACTGATATAGCTCTGAGTCATATTGAAGTGGAATTTGGATTCTACAAAATATGAATGATGCTGCATTAGGAAAACGATTGGGTTTGTTTGACAGACTCGATTTATTAAAGCAGACTTACTTGTTCTTGCCTACCTCTTGAGTGCTGGTGAGCTCTTGAGGACCATGAGTATATGATACACATTGAGATGAGTATAGGATAACATGGATTAGCACTAGAGCAAGTGGGAGAATTGTTGGGGTTGGTGCTCCGAGTGCCAATCCGGATCGTATTTATGTTCGATTCATAAATACAGACAGTTCAATTTTCCATAATATTACCAATTTTACTGGTAGCACCCTTGTCTTTTATACACTTATTCGATCTAATCTCGATTAGATTGAAACTGAATCTGATTTAGTGATACGTGTATATTAGACAAAGACCCTAGGATTTACAATATAGTGTGCAGTTACAACGTAGTTTGTAATTGACATTGGGAAGCGCACTATTAGTTGTATATCCTTAAATAAAGTTCCTGGTCAAGATTTACTAACACGGGTCGGTTAGTAAAATCCGCTGAGACCAGTACATGTCGTATATCGTGACTTGGTCCGATGGTTTATCCCAGTGAACCATGAGTCTTGGGAGACTCGTATAGACATGTAGTGTTTATTTGATAAGACACTGAACGACTCATTAAGGGTTTCCTAATAGGTGGTACACCAACGTCAATAGGAACCTTCTCGAGTTGAGCGAGCATAGCGGTCCTTCGACTTGAGATACCACAGTGGGATATATGAGTTATCCTCCACACTTTGATGGCAGTCACGTCAACGATCTATTCATGATCAGACCTCCGCCTGTTCGTTGGGTATGGACTGATGCTCATGATATCCAGTGCGTATCAAGATAGGATCCGTCAGTCCTGTGTACAGGGCATAGGCATCCTCACGTATTTACGATCTAGTAAATCCATGGCCGTGGTATAAAACGTCGGAAACCAGTTCCGAGTGTTATTTAGTGATCGTAAATTGAAAGTCGACTGTATTATACCGAACGGTTTTGACGTTCTTATCTATATCCCAGGTATAATACGGATGGCCTGTGACGGAGGGATTATATGTATGCAATGACCTCGACTTGTATAGTTTAGCGAGATTATCTGTGGTCGTCATAATCCATGAGTGGGTGGATTATGGACACGAAATTGGATTTCGTGACGGATAACCTAAGCTTAGAGAGTCCCACAATATGAAGTGTACTCGTTGAGCACTTGGGCAACTCGATATGAATAATACAGATTATTCATAATACTTCACCGGATTAAATGAGTTAATTCGGATCGTTTAATCGTTAAACGACAACACATGCAATGAGGGAATTTTGTCCGCTAATAATTATTGTGTATTTGTATTTGATACATAATACGATTAGATACACATTAATTATTCGTCAAATGAGATTTTGACACATGCCATAAATTTATGTATTTGTTATTTAATGTAAATAAAATACATATA
>SKCR01026699.1:0-5000 GCA_019454045.1 Zanthoxylum bungeanum | reverse complement strand
CGTGGGCCCTAGTGATGGAAAGTTTGATCACGTGAACATCAAGGAAAAAGACTCCCAGCCGATATTATTAACCAAAATTGAAGGAAGTTGCGTGGGTTGAAATTACATTAGGTTTTGAAATTGTTTTGTTATATAAGCCATGCAATAGACAATTACGAGGGAGGGAGCTGCGCAAACAAAGAAGAAAAATATTGAGAAGCTCCAGAGCCTGCGCAAAAATAACAAAATAGAGGGTAGAGCCGAGAGCTCTCATGCGTGAAAGAGAAGAAAGAAAGGCTGCAGTGCCGAGAGTCAGAGAGAGAAGAAATAAGAGCGTAAAGTCGGGATACGGAGCCGTGATGATTCAGAACAACAATTCTCTCCAATCCCGGGTTATTTTTATTTCTTTTATGGGGAACTAACCCTCTAGGCAAAGCTAGGGATGAACTCTTGTGTTGGATTTTTATTATTTATATTTTTGATTCCTACGAACCTTTTAATCGTTTAATAAAATTAATGGTTGTTATTTTCTATTATCTTTCGATTATTTAACCCAGAAATTATGTTTTGTCAAATCCCATATAGATCCAGTCACGCTTCTTCTATGTGTGGTTTGCGAATTTAATTGTGACTGGTAAAGTTGTTTTGTGTGTTGGTCTTCTGCTGCAGTATTGCCTGAGGGTATATTGTCGACGTTAGATAGCTCGTAACGATGACTTTTGTGTGCTGTTAACATAGAGAAAATAATCATTAATTACCTTAGAATTTGAATATGTGTAGAATTGAATATTTTCTGATTGTTGGTTTGGGATGTGAAACCCTCAATTGTGTAATAAAAGGAATCAATAACTAAATATATGAATTTGATGTAAGAGGGATTCCCGAAGCTTTGTCATATTTCTCAGCCGTTATCTTTAATTATCTTTTCTATTATTTTCTTTATCTTTATTTTAATTACGAATTTTTATCGTTTTATTTATTAAGTTACCGTTAACGTATTTGTTTGAGTGAATTAGTTCTGTTGTAACCATCTCTTTGAGGAATCGACACCCCAGCTATACTGCGATAACCGCAAGTTATTTTTGGGCGTAATCAAGAAGCTATTTCGCTCTCGTATGTCAGAGGATACATTTGTCAAACACTACGTGTCACAGATGATTGCTGACATCGAACAGTTGGGTCAGCTGAGCATTACCTTCAAGGCTGAGACTTCAATAGATTTGATCTTACAGTCTCTGCCCGACTGCTGGGGCGAGTTCATCATGAACTATAATATGATGAACCAAGAGAAAACTCTTAGAGAGTTAATGGCTATGCTGAAAGAGGCAGAGCCAGAGCTTCAGAAAGGCAAGAAGCGCGAGGCGCATCTTACTTCGACATCCAAGAAGGCCAAGGCTTGGCCGAAGGCTTCTAGGGGTGTGAAGAAGAAGAAGAAGAATGGCAAGGCTCAATCGTCACAGTCTTATAGGAAGAAAAATGACATATCCCAAGACGTCTGCCTATACTGTGGCAAACAGGGTCACTGGAAGCGTGACTACCGTAAGTACAAGGCAGACTTAAAGGAAGCGAATACGGGCAAGGCTCCGGCTTCAGGTATGTTTATTATTGAAATAAACATGTCCACTACTAGTTTTAAATATTGAATTTTTGATACTGGATGTGGTACTCACATATGTACCGATGTGCAGGATCTGTAGAATAGAAGGAGACTGGCTTCAGGGGAGATCGACCTGCGAGTCGAAAATGGGACGAGAGTCACCGTTTTGTCCGTTGGCACCTATGTTTTGAATCTGCCATCGGGGCATGTACTTACATTAGGCGACTGTTATTTTGTACCTAGTTTGACTAGGAATATTATCTCTGTATCTAGTTTAACCCGATGCGGGTATACCTTTGTATTTAGGAACACTGGGTGTTTTGTGTATAAAGATGATATTGAGATATGTACAATAGATATGAATAATGGTCTTTATATTTTGAATATAAACGAATCTCAAACATATAACATGACAAACAAAAAGCTCAAATTGAGTAAAATAGATGAGACTTATTTGTGGCATTGTCGTTTGGGACACATAAATAAAACTCATATATCCACACTTTCGAAGAATGGATACTTGGACGGATTTGATCCTAATTCATATGATGTATGCGAATCTTGTTTGTTAGGCAGAATGACTAAAACACCTTTTAGTGGTAAATGTGTATGTGCCACCGAGCTGTTAGCCCTCGTTTATAGTGGCGTATATGGGCCCATGTCTAGCCAGGCTAGAGGTGGATATGAATACTTCGTAACCTTTACGGATGATGCATCGCGTTATGGTTACGTGTATCTTATGAAACACAAGTCGGAAACTTTTAAGAAATTCAAAGATTTTCGACACGAAGTAGAAAAATAGACCGACAAAAGTATTAAAACATTACGGTCGGACCGTGGTGGAGAATACTTAAGCAATGAGTTTCAAAATTACTTGAAAGAATAAGGTATTCTTTCACAGTGAACTCCTTCCGGAACACCTCAATTGAACGGTGTGTCCGAACAGAGAAACCAAACTTTGTTGGACATGGTAAGGTTAATGATGAGTTGCACAGAGCTACTGATTTCTTTCTGGGGATACACATTAAACAATGCAATACTTATTTTGAATAAGGTTCAGTCAAAGTCTATTGGATAGACTCCATCTGAAATATGAACATGAAAGAAATCGGGTTTCTCATTCCTGAAGATTTGGGGATGCTGGGCATATGTTAAACATTTGGATGGTACCAAACTAGAACCCAAATCAAATAAGTGCCTATTTGTAGGTTATCCTAAGGAAACTGAAGGATATTATTTCTACAACCAATAAGAGAACAAAATATTTTTTGCTCTTCATGCAGTTTTCCTAGAAAAGGAATTCATAAATGCAGTGATAAGTGGGAGGAAAGTAGAACTCGATGAAAATTGGAGTGATATTGTTCCTAGCACTGACCCTCTCACAGAACACGAACAGTCCATCAGGGATGATACCGTTCCACAATCTTCTAATACACAAGAACCGCGTAAGTCGGAGAGAGTCAGAAAATAACCTGAGGGGTATGAGTTTCTGATCTCACCTCATGTAGACATTAATCTTATTGAGGAAGATGAACTGGCTACGTATGAGGAAGCGATACAAGGTATCGACTCCGCTTTATGGCAAGAAGCCATGAAGTCCGAAATGGATTCCATGTATACCAACAAAGATTGGACACTAGTTGATGTACCAGAAGGCATTAAGCCTATTGGTTGTAAATGGGTATTCAAAAGGAAGACAGACATGAAAGGCAACATACAAACGTACAAAGCTAGGCTTGTAGCTAAAGGTTATCGTCAACGACATGGTGTCGATTACGATGAAACCTTTTCACCAGTTGCCATGATTAAATCCATTCGGATAATGCTTGCTATTGCTGCATATTTCGATAATGAAATATGGCAGATGGATGTCAAAAACGCTTTCCTTAACAGAAACCTTTTGGAGGATGTTTATATGCAACAACCTGATGGTTTTTTCGTACCAAAACATGCAAACAAGGTTTGCAAGTTAAACCAATCAATCTATGGATTAAAGCAAGCATCACGTTCTTGGAACCAACGTTTTGATGAGATCATAAAAGAATATGGTTTCATTCAAAATGAAGATGATTCTTATGTATATAAGAAGGTTAGTGGGAGCGCACTGACATTCATTGTCCTATACGTTGATGATGTATTACTTCTTGGAAATGACATTCCCATGCTACAATCGGTGAAAGCTTGGCTATCATTAAAATTCTCCATGAAAGACCTGTGAGAGACATCATTTATTCTAGGAATAAGGATCTACCGAGATAGATCTAGAAAGCTGCTCGCACTCTCCCAGAGCTCGTACACTGACAAAGTGTTGATGAGATTCAACATGGATCAGTCAAAGAGGGGGCTGCTTCTGGTGTCACATGGCGTCTCTCTATTGAAGGACATGTGTCATAAAACTCAAGATGAGAGAGATGCAATGATTCAGATCCCGTATGCTTCCGCAGTCGGATCGATCATGTACACCATGATATGTATGTGACCTGATGTCTCATATGCTTTGAGCATGTGCAGTCGCTATCAGGCCGATCCAGGTGATGGTCACTGGATTGTTGTAAAGAACATCCTTAAGTATCTTAGACGAACTAAAGATGCTTTCTTAGTCTATGGAGAAGGAGAACTTGAGGTAACTGGGTTCACCGATGCAAGTTTCCAAACCGAAAAAGACGACTATAAGTCGCAATCAGGGTACATATTTTGTTTGAACAACAGAGCAGTGATCTGGAAATCTTCCAAGCAAGAGACTGTTGCTAATTCAACAACAGAAGTGGAATAAATTGATGCAGTTGAGGTAGTAAAAGAAGCAGTTTGGATCCGTAAATTCCTAATTGGATTAGGAGTAGTTCCTTTAGCAGCTGAGCCCATACCTTTGTATTGTGACAATAATGGGGCTATCGTACAGGCTAAGGAACCACAGTCTCATCAATGATCCAAGCATGTACTTCGACGATTTCATCTGATTCATGAGATCATACATTATGGCGATGTGAAGATCAAAAAGATCGCATCAGATGATAACATTGTAGATCCGCTGACGAAAGCTACATCTCAGCAAAAGTTTGAGCAACATGTACATAGATCAGGTGTTAGATACTTGAGTGATTAGCTATAGGCCAAGTGGGAGATTGTTGGACAATTATGACCCATAACATCACTATTTGTAAAGAACATTGTGTTTTTGTACAAATTATATATGTGACAGAAGGAAATTGCTATTTTATCATTATTGTAATTAGATTACTTGGATATATATTAATGATAAAAGTACATATGGTTAAATCAGATTAATAAGATATGAGACAATATAAATCCCCGAACGGTTTAATCATTAAATATCCCTAGTCGAAGTATTATCGAGACTGGACATTGATAATGCAAAATAAACTAGTATTACACTTGTGCGTGTTATGGAAGCTTAACGGCATAG
>SKCR01026698.1:0-134746 GCA_019454045.1 Zanthoxylum bungeanum | reverse complement strand
CTCCCTGGATTCTACCACATTTATCGTTTTAACATATTAAAGCACATCCAATTTATTTCATGCTAATTCGCTAAACTAAGGAACTACTGGAAACATCCGAATATAAAACTGTAAACTTTAAAATAAAAAATTCTAAACGGAGAGTCGTACCGAAATTCTGAGGCCATATTCGGACTCCCATCGGTCATACGAACGCGCTGGTGCCATCGAAATTCCGATCGGATTTACTGTTTATCATGGGTTTACTATTCACCGACGCTTCTCTCCTCGTTTTGCGTGATTTTGGCCCCTGTTCGGTGAAATCGACTCCGCATACTTGTAGTACTCTCCGAGAGATTCGATTTGGTAGGTGGCTCGGGCCGTGAAACAGACCGACGAGCCGGGATCAGACGACCCACGCCGCGCCCTTCTTCCCCCATTTCCCGCCATTTCCGACGTCCCCTGCGACTGTGCCGGCCACCGGCTGGCTCCCCATCGCCGAACGATCACAGCCCCATCGGTGCGCCGCCGCATCTCCGGCCAGATCGCCGCCGGCGCCCCTCATTCCCCCTCTCTCTCTCTCTCACGCCATTTCTTTTTTTTATTTTTTTATTTTTTTTATTTTTTTCCGTATTCTGCTTCCTTTTTTGTTGTAATTGTTTGTAAAATAATAATAATAATACTAATAATAATACAAATATCTAAAATCCGGAAATGACTAAAATGCCCCAACTTCTAAGGGTAAAATCGGAAATCATCACTTTTGAAGCCTTTTTGGCGTGAGTTTCGAAAAGTATTCAACACGAAAGTTGTTCGTCTCGGAAAAATGAGTCCGATGGTTTAAGAACCAACTCGATCGGAGTTCGTTTGCAAATTATGTGGCCAACTTCACAAAATTTACGTGTTTTACAAAAATCGCGCAACTGACTTTTAACCCCAAGCATTTTCCAACGCGGCGAATATTTTAATCTATTATTCCAACCCATATAACATCACTTGAACTCTTATTATTCATTATCATCATGCTCCAAGAGTATAACATCAGTCCGAGAATCTCCTAGAACAGTCTCGAAAATCTGGGATGTTACATCATCTCTTAACTATCCTCGTCTTATCCTAAACACTTCAATAATATCTTTATAGATATATATATGCGATAGGCGCTAGTCGGGCGGTGACCCAGCGCCTAGCGCCTAGTCGGGGCCTAGACGGTTAATCGGAAATTGAGAATTTCTATAATTAGGTTTAAAATTTGGTATGATTTGGAGAAATTAATCATAGATAAATGATATTTGAGTAATGACTAATATTTATAAATGGTTAATTTGATGAGAAACTAACAAAATATAAAAAAGATTAGATTTTTGAAATTATGGTTTATGCTCTAAAATATGATTTTTTTTTCAAATTGATCAGTTAGAGAATTAATTTTGTAAAATTAAAGTTAGAGTTAGGATTTGAGTGTGAAATTCGGCCGGAGAAAGTAATTAATTTTAAATTCTGCGTCAGTCAACGGTGGTTGACCGATGAATTTGCGACGATGACCGCCGAACCTATACGCGCCGCCTAGGCGGGGCGTTTTAGAACTTTTTTTAAAATGCAAATCAACCAATCAAGTACTCATCACATGAGTTATTTACCTAGCTTTGCGAGCACTGCAGGTCTTAGTCAAATCTGCCAAAACAAATGGTGAAATACCGTCAGAATCGTGACTGTAGAGAATCCTCGACTTTAGAGAATCCAGCGTGCACCTCTTCCATCACCTTCTAAGCCTCTTTCTTTCTTAAACACTTCAGCTGGATGCCATTGGCCTGTTTCTTGTACAACTCCCCTCTTAAACTCACATACTGGGAAGCCCATTTCTGAATGGCTATTCTGTCTTTCTTGTCGGCTTCTTCTGGGAATTCCCAACATTCTAGATACTGTAGAATGTCATAGTACCACGGCTTCCCATCGTCGAGTTCTACTTCTAAGATTCTTTCTATCTCATAATTGGGTCTGCAAGCTGTTGTTAGCACAAGGGATCTCATTACTAGTTTTTCCAAGTTGCAGCGATGGTGGCTAATGCGTCTGCCATTTGGTTCTCTTCTCGTGGCAATTACCGAAATTTACAGTCGGGGATAACTTGTGCCAACTTCCTGAGATAGAGTACGTAGGGTCTCTATCGTTCTTCATTCAATTCCCATTCCCCCCGCATCTGTCGGACTACCAATATCGAGTCTCCATAAACTTCTACGTCACTAACTTCTAGGGCTATTAGTGCTTTCAGTCCAAAGACACATGCTTCATATTCGGCCATGTTGTTGGTTACTCCGAATGTCAACCTTTTGGCCATAGGTAGGGTTCCTCATTCAGGGGTTACTATTACAATTCATATTCCAGCTCCTTTGTAATTCGCCGCCCCGTCGAAATATATTTTCCACCCTTGGATCGTTATGGCTTGAACCTCATTGTCTGGGAATTCGAACTTATACTGATCTCCTTCTATTGGTTGTAATGCCAAGAATTCCGCTACGGCTCGCCCTTTGATTACCTTAGAGGTGAGGTATTCTATATCAAACTCCGTCAGCAACACCAACCATCTGCCCAACTTCCCTACCAGTAAAGGTACCGACTGCAAATAATTTAGGGGATTCTCCTTTGCTACCACTTGTATCTTATATGATTGGAAGTAATGACGTAATTTTCGGGGAGCCCATATTACCGCCAAATAGATTTTTTCCACCTCTTGATAGCGGGCTTCATACAAAAGCATCTTCTTACTGAGGTAGTAGACTGCATGTTCCACCCATGTCTCATCTGCCTGTACCATCATCGCTCCCAGCGCTTCGGGTTCTATGGCCAAATACAACACCAAAGGTTTGCCCAGCCTTGGGGGTTTCAAGATGGGCGGTTTAACCAAGTATTCTTTGATTTTGTCAAAAGCTTCTTGACATTGCCTATTCCACTCCACATGCTGGTCCTTCCTCAATAGCTTGAAGATGGGCTCACATACTAATGTTAGCTTGGCAATGAATCGACGGATATACTGGATTTTCACGAGAAAAGCTCTAACTTCCTTTTCTATCTTTGGTGCGGGCATCTCGGTAATTGCCTTGATCTTTTCAGGGTCCACTTCTATCCCTCCTATTCCTACCGTATGCCCTAACAAATTTTCGGATGTTACCCTAAACACACACTTCTTGGGGTTTAGTCGGAGGTTGTACTTATCAACTCTTTGAAGGAATTTCTCCAGTGCTTCTATATGTCCGACCCTCCTCTCTGATTTAAACATCATGTCATCCACGTATACCTTAATCTTCTTATGCATCAAGTCATGGAATAATATAGTGGCCATTCGTTGATAAGTGGCTCCCGCATTCTTAAGTTTAAATGATATCACCTTGTAACAATATGTACCCCCCTCAGTGACGAAGGCAGTCTTATTTTTGTCTTCTTCGGCCATGAAAACCTGGTTATATCCTAAGAATCCATCCACAAACGAGTATATAGCAGATATAGCCATATTATCAACCAACGCGTCTATATGGGGTAGGGGAAAATCATCATTTGGGCAAGCTTTGTTGAGGTCCCTATAATCTATGCACATTCCGACCTTTCCATCATTCCTTGGTACCGACACAATATTGGTTAACCACTCGGGGTACTTCACCACCTCTAAGAACCCCACATCTATCTGCTTCTTGACTTTTTCCCTAACCTTTTCGGCCTATTCTGGCCTCATTCTTCGAAGCTTTTGTTTTACTGGACTCATGTTCGGATAAGTTGGTATCATGTGCTGAGCAATACCCCTGTCCACTCCTGGTATGTCTTCATAGGACCAGGTGAATACTTGTACATATTTTATTAATATTCTCTCTAATTCTTTCTGCTCATCAAAGGTAACCTCACTTGCAATTGAAATTTCCTTGGGATTTTCACATGTACCAAGATTAAATGCATTTGTCTTTGTTGAGTCAATGTCAAATATGCTCATGTCATGCATGTTATGATGTAAACTAACAGGAAAAGACTCGAACAAGTAAGCAAAATCAATGTCTTTATTATTAATAAATGCATGATTACAATCAAATAGGTCAGGAAAATAAACATTTTCGTAATTTGCAGTTTTGTCTTCTTCCGTCTCATTTCTTTCTTCGAGCGTCAGATTCTCCAATTGTAGTAGTTCTTCTTCCCATTTATCTTCCTCTTTTGCAACTTCATCTGCCTATGGTTCTTTACCCATCACATCATTGAAGATTTCGAATCCTGGTACTATGATCTCATTGACTACTATGGGTTCAGGCTCTCCTTATACTCTATGGCTTTCACAAAGTATTCCATCAGCTTCATCCATTTTTTCTTAGTCTTTGGCTCATTCCAATCGGATTCATACCCCAATCATCTTTTAGTGGTCTGTCCCTTGAAATCTGGCAGTGCTCTTACTCCCTGACCTCTAGCACTCAAACCTGTGTCCGACTCATATTTCATTCTTTCCATGATTCTAGCCACTTTAGGGTCCACCCATCTTCGAAGTTTGCCGCCACTTGGAACCTTGTGAAAGACTGTATGTATAAAACTGCCACATCATTGTCTACTTCAGCCCTGATGGTGACGACTTCCTCTCCATGTGAAGTGGATGGCACGCCCCCAAGTCTATGAAACCATGGCCTCCCTAATAATAGAGAAAATGTAGCTGGGATATCAAGCACTGTGAAATCCACCTCGTCTTCTATCGGGCTCACTTTGACTACTGTGATGAAAGTACATTCGACTCCCCGTTTACTATCGTCATATGCTTTGATAGTCATGCTGGAGGGGCTTAAATCTGTTGTCCGCATACCCAACCTTGACAGAATCTTCAAAGGGTGCACATTGATAGATGAGCCATCATCCACCATCACACAAGATGTCTTCTTGCCTCTTACTTCCGCTTTTATGAATAGCAGCTTGTTGTGTAACACAATAATGCATGTGTTATCATTTAACCAATTAAACAATTCGAATTAACTCATTTAATCCGATGAAGTATTAAGAATAATCCGTTTTATTCATATCGCGTTGCCCAAGTGCTCAACGAGTACACTTCATATTATGTGACTCTCTAAGTTTAGGTTTATCGATCATGGAATCCAATTTCTTGTCCATAATCCACCCACTCATTGATTATGATGATCATGGATAATCTCGCTAAACTATGCAAGCCGAGGTCATTGCATATGTATAATCCCTCCGTCATAGGCTATCCATATTATACCCGGGTGTGGACACGGCGACGCTGCCCGGTCGGGAGTACGGAGTAGCCACGGGGGACTAAACCGGAGAATAATGGAGTCGCCACCCGGTGTGAACCGGGAAAATGAGATTTAAGGCCGTACTCACCCCTCGCAAGGGAAGACCTCAAACCGTTGGGTTCGGAACGGTCCCTTACTTATTTCACTTGTAATGAAAGGATTTGTGTAATAATTTAATCAAGCTTAAGTAACACTTATTTCCAATAGTATCATGCTTCTGAGTAAGTCAAAATAGCAACGAACATACAACTTCATAGGCATATTGTATTCATGGAAACACAAGCACACACTAACCACACAAGCACACATAAAGGCGAATCAAATAATGGCGAACATGTGATTTCATAGACATATCATAAACAAATAGCTATTACACGTCCATGCGCAAATAAAAGAGTCAACTAAGTACATAATACAAAAAGACACTTAAGGATGCAATTAGGCATTAAAGTGAGCATGCTATGACGTGGTGCAAAAGAAGATAACTAATATAGACACAATGACACATGTGAGCACTTTTTCCAAGTGGTACGTGGAATTGTATCCCAAGTACAGACCGCACTATCGTCCATTCAGAATCGGCTACGAAATTTATGTCTGGGTTTCCATCCGATATACCACAAGAAATGATACTCAAATGCTATCATAACATGGATATATGAATTGTAATACGTTAAGCCAAGACAGGGATAGATGATGCAATCAATAGATGAAAGACACGGCAAATATCGTGGTAAAGGTAGCCTTTTAGGCTTTTCTTCCCCCAAATGGAAAACCTTTTAATCCAACACAATAAGCCCATGCACCTTTCGTTACAATGCGTACAAAGATAAATGTAACTATATGAAATTTCATATACCCGATTGAATACATCTTACATTCAACCTAGTATATATCAACCGACGCGGCAAAGCATCATGGTAAAGGATTTTAACCCCTCCAAATAGGGAACCTTTAATCCGACTTACTAAGCCCATGTGCTCGATCGCATCATGCATACAAAAATAAAGACAATCATATCAAACTTAGTATGCCCAATTGAACATATCTTACATCCAACCGAACACACATCAACCGGCGCGGTAAAGCATCGTGGTAAAAGGATTTTAACCCCTCCAAATAGGGGACCTTTAATCCGACTTACTAAGCCCATGCGCTCGATCGCATCATGCATACAAAAATAAAGACAATCATATCAAACTTAGTATGCCCGATTGAACATATCTTACATCCAACCGAACACACATAAACCGGCACGGCAAAGCATCGTGGTAAAAGGATTTTAACCCCTCCAAATAGGGGACCTTTAATCCGACTTACTAAGCCCATGCGCTCGATCGCATCATGTATACAAAAATAAAGACAATCATATCAAACTTAGTATGCCCGATTGAACATATCTTATATCCAACAGAACACACATCAACCGGCGCGGCAAAGCATCGTGGTAAAGGATTTTAACCCCTCCAAATAGGGGACCTTTAATCCGACTTACTAAGCCCATGCGCTTGATCGCATCACAACATAAATAAATAACATGCGGAAATTAAAAGACGGAATAATAAAGTGCGAATAATCAAAATAACATAAAGCGAAATATGCACCGTTTACTCAAGTGGTACGTGGAGTTGTATCCCAAGTACAGACCGCACTACCGTCCATTCGGAATCGGCTACAGAATTTATGTCTGGGTTTCCATCCTATATACCACGAGAGACGACGTATTTTCCGTTTTAATCAATGGCCTTAACACACATCACATGCAAACAATATTCAATAAATAATTAAAACACAATTAAAAGAATCAATAAAAATCAAATAAAAAACAAGTGTGAAAGGTATCCTCATGTCTAACCTTTTAAGTCATCTTCCGGACTCGCGTTTACAACCGTCGGAAGGGCTATCACTCTGCAACTTTTCCGGTTCACTTGTTTAACGTCTTAACTCGCCGTTTCACCGTTTTGGTCGCCGTTTTAACTCCGTTTGCTGCTGTTTTCTTGATTTATTTTCAGGTCACTGTTTTGGTACATCATTGGACTGTTTTGGCTCGATTTTGAGACAGTTTTCTGGACTGTTTTAAGGGGTTTAGGGGGCTGCTGTATGTTGCATTTTTGGGCTATTGTTTTATGGTAAAAGGGGCTGTGAGGGACGTTGAAAATTAAATATGCGCTGAGTGAACGGCTAGGGTTTAACTGATGCGTGGGGCTGTCATCGTGAGGAGGGGCTGATTACCTTGCATGAAATAAGACAGTTTCTTAATTGAGCTGAGCAGGTGCGTGGAGAGTAATGGTGCGTTGAGGTTTGGCGTGAACTATGAATGTGTGCTCGGTTCAGTGTTCATGTGGGTGGAGCATTAAAGGGTTGCTACGTTCAACATACGTGCATGGCTGGTGAGGCTTGAAGTGCGCAGGTCAGTGTGCGAAGGATGATAAGGGTTGCAGTTTTTGTTTCTCTCGGCAGTGAAGGGTAATGAAGAAGATGGTTCCTGTATACGTGAAGGGCTGCTAGGGTTTTTATTTTTGTGAGTGGCCTGGAGGTTAGAGATCGGAGAGAGAGAGAGATAGGGATTTGTGACTAGGGTTTTTGTATTAATTTGCCGTTTTTTGCTTGTGTGAGCCGTGTATTTGAGTTAGGGAGGGGGCCAGGGACGTGAATTATGAGAGATTGGACCCGAGGGGTGGCTATGTTAGGTCATGTTTATATAGAAGAGGGCTAGGGTTTTCTCCTTGTCTCACAAGGAAAGGATTTTGGTACTCAATTAGGATTTCCAAGAAAGGTATACACAAGATTGAGGGGGGGACAAATTATTTTAAATTAGGAAGGTGATATCTTTAATTGGTGTTGATTAGGCATTTAATTTGTTAGATTAGGAAGTCAATCTTTTAGATTGGTATATAATTTTATTTAGTTAGGAATAATTATATTTGATTAGTTTATATTAGGCATATACTTAATTTATGTTTGGTAAATATTTTATTTATTTATTTAATTAATTTAATCAATATTTATTTAGTTAATGTTTTAATTTAATTAATAATTATTTAATTTGGGGTGTGTATTAAAGGCTTTGGGCGTGTAGGCCTTGGTGTGGGCATGTGGGCCTAGGTGTGTGGGCTTGCGGGGGTTTTAGGTCAAGGCCAAGGGGCTTGCGGGGATTTTGGGCCGAGGTTGGGTGGTTGTGAGTGTTTTGGGCCGAGAACAATTTAAAACGGAAAACCAACAAGTAACCCGAAGCTAAACCAGCGAACTTAACCCGAACATTAGTCAATTCTTGACTCCTCCCTTCCGACGTCCGTTTCCCGCGGCTTCCACGACTTAAAACGTAGTGCCTCCATCTGAGACTCATCATCGGGTTTCACATGCAAAAATGCAATGCCTACACTGGGCTATAGATAAAAACGTCAAATTCGTTCGGTATAATATAGTCGACTTTCAATTTACGATCTCTAAATAACACTCGAAACTGATTTCCAAAGTTATACCACGGTCATGGATTTACTTGATCGTAAACACGTGCGGATGCCTATGCCCTGTACACATGACTGACAGATCCTCTATTGATACATACTAGATATCATGAGCATCAATCCACACCCAACGAACAGGCGGAGGTCTGATCTAAATAGATCGATGACGTGATTGCCATCAAGTGTGAAGGATAACTTATATATCCCACTGTGGTATCTCAAGTCGAATGACCACTATGCTCGCTCAACTCGAGAAGATTTCTATTGACGTTGGTGTACCATATATTAGGAAATCTTCAGTGAGTCATTCAGTGTCTTATCAAATAAACACCTACATGTCAATACGAGTCTCCCGAGACTCATGGCTCATTGGGATAAACCATCGGACCAAGTCACGATATACGACATGTACTGGTCTCAGCGGATTTTACTAACCGACCCGTGTTAGTAAATCTTGACCAGGAACTTTATTTAAGGATATACATCTAATATTGTGCTTCCCAATGTCAATTACAAACTACGTTGTAACTGCGCACAATATTGTAAATCCTAGGGTCTTTGTCTAATATACATGTAGCACTGAACCAGATTCAGTTTCGATCTAATCGTAATCAGATATCTAATAGTAACTAGATTGAATAATTGTATAAAAGACAAGGGTGCTACCATTAAATTAGTAATATTATGGAAAATAGAATTGCTTGTATTTATGAATCAGATATAAATACGATCCGGATTGGCACTATGATCACCAACTCCAACAATTTCTCCCACTTGCTCTAGTGCCAATCCACAGTATCATATATACATCTCAATGTATATCACATACTCGTGGTCCTCAAGAGCTCACCTAGCACTCAAAAGGTAGACAACGACAAGTAGGCCCGCTTAAAAAATCGAGTCTGTCCAACAAACCCAACCGTTTTCCTTAACCAGCATCATTCATATTTTATAGAATCCAAATTCCACATCAATATGACTCAGATGCTATATCAGTATTTTTCTATAGCTACTGAGATCAAATCCAAATACTATAAGACAATTGCAAGCACTACACTAATATGAAAACTTCTAATCTATAGGGTCACTATGCAACTTAATAAGTCAATACTTCATAAGTTGCAACTGATTCCACTAGTTTAGTAGAATTAACGGTGACACTCCCACTGCATCTTTTCTGACTTTATATGACACAAACCATCTAATGTCATAATTAGGATCAAAACTAATCTGACGTTATGGTTGCAGACTAAATTCTCTATGAATCAGAAACTCGTTCTTAATATCTCAAAGATCACAAAGAACATGTTTCAAAACCCATCATATGGTCTGCAACATATCGAAATAACTCGTAACAATTACGATTAAATTGATATCGTTAATCGCACATAATATAGTATTCATTACGCCATCATTCTATGATGCATAAGATTGACCAGACATTCTAATCAATGTCACTTTCGACAAATGAATCATCATTTACGAAAGATGAATACTATATATATAAAAGACACGTTAACTGTCAAACAGTTATACTAACTGTCATACAGATAGTCTTACTATGTCCTTTATTAGATCATATCTAATACGCGACTAATGGGAGTTTCTCACAAGTCTCTTAGTTTTATATCTTATATAAAATTTTATATCAAATGTAACATACACACTTGTAACATCTTACATTGACATCAGTTTTCAAGTCATTCATTTATTCCACGTAAATATATACGGTCCATACATATCACGAAATCCATTATACACACGTACATTCAGATATACATACAATCATCGTGTAATTGACAAGAAAGCATACACAATAGTCCAAAACATCAAGGATCACACAACTAAGACAACACATACATATGAGTTGGCTTACACATACAATGCTCGTACGAGACTCATTACCTAATTTACAATAGGTATGAGATGAATGCTCCGAATATATTTCCTAACCAGCTTGGCTACAACACCACTAAATTATCCATTAACGAAACATGGGCACATATCACGTAACACAAATCCACTGCACATACATGACACACACTCCAAGTCATCATCCAAATACTCATATATATACATATATCTTAAACATATGAATATACACCTCACTTCGAATTCTGATATCATACCATATAATAATCCTCATGTATTTTCCTTATCGATCAAACATACTCGGTTTCTAGAATTCTTATGAGGAAACATTCCTGGCATAGAAACTTACCAGTTAAGACATATACATTCATAAAACGCATCATTTCCCTCACATACCTTAACCATTTAGGAAAAGTTTAGCTTATATTAATTTCTCATCACACTTAATCACCCAAACACCATACAAAAAAACCGTATATATCAATTAATAATGAACTTATCCTAATGTCGTACACATACACATGCTTACATGAATTCAGAAACCATAACTTGTTCTCTTTATCGATCTTATACACTCAAACCATACTTATCTTATCATCTCATACATGTACAAATACGGGTTCATATACTTTTATATATATATATATATCCATTCACATATACATACGCATGCCATTATAGGATCACACATTGACATACATGAATACATACATATAGACATTAAACTCATCAAACATCTTACTTCATATCATGACAATAACATAAACATCTATACCTGTGGTGGTCGATTAACTTAATTATACATAGTCTCGAACTTCGTTCTCAAGATCATCTCTTAACTATCATAATCTTATCCTAAACACTTCAATCATCACTTTATATATATTTAAAACGTCAGAATCGCGACTTTAGAGAATCCTCGACTTAACTTTGATAAAATTTCGGATCTTTCCGGAACAAACAAATAATGTCTGATTTCAATGATTTAAGTTTCAATAATCTTAAAACATCATTACAAACTAATTCGAGCCATTAGTTAACTTAAATCCTTGGTTTACGCGTTTTTGAAAAATCTTCTGAAAAAGTCTTCACAAACGCTATGGAAGGGTCTTAAACCCTCCGAACCTACTCGGATCTATCAAAAAATTATCATATCATAATTTATATCTCATATATATCATTACAATAAAAAAACACATTAATATACGCAAAACCCAATTTACCGAAAACTTAAATAACCTATCAGATCAATCTAATTCGTTTCGTTTTCACTCGGATTCTACCAAATAGAAATATTCAATATGCTTATGCTTAAACAATTCAATTCATACAATTACTTTACTCTACAAAACTCTGGAAACATCCAAACATTTAATGATAAACTTGAAATTTGTGTGTTTTTACTGGGAGGTCTAACCGAGATTTCGAGGGCATAGACAGACTCCAAACGATCCCACGAATGCACTAGAATCGATGAAATTTCGATCGGAGTTACTGTTCATTCATGGGTCACTATTCACCTCCACTTCTCTTTTCATTTTGCGTGTAATCGTGCACTGAATGGAAAATCTTATCGGGCCGTGAAACAAAGAGAGGAGCCAGGATCGAAAAACCCACTTTCGCGCACGACACCTTCACTTTCTTGCTGTTTGTCGGCATTTTAGGTTGCCGCCGGCCAACACAAGATGGAGGGGTGGCCGACGCACCCATTCGGCCCTTCACGACAATTAGCGTTGGCCATCTGGCCACCAGCGCTGTGAGATTTCTTCAAATCATATTTTTGGGGAAGGAGGTCGGTTGGGAAGATTTGGGGATTAATAACATTTATGCAATTACCAAACACTTCGAGGTATATATAGAAAATATTTCAAAAATTATATTTTGGCCCCCACAAAATTGCTTCTAGGTCAATGCCATGGACCTTTCTTAAATATTCACATTTTGAACTCCTTCTGATGTAAATTTTGAAACGTGTTCAACATGAAAGTTGTTCGTCTCGGTAAAAAGAGTCTAATGATTTAAGAATCTGCTCTTCGTTTTCTATTTTTATAGCCAAAACAAGAAACTTTTATGCGTATAACGATATAAACATATATCATGTAATCGGTTCTCGAAATCACTCGTTTCCTAACTCGAAGAAGCTTCACTAAAAAATATCCCGACCTATTTTCCAATATATAAACTCTTATTTTTGAACATCATCGAGTTCCAAAACCTAAACTTTATTTCAGAAATCTTCTAGAATTACTCTGAAAAAAATTTCGGGATATTACATGATGCATGTGCTATTCTCTTACAAATATGCTTGTATCCATATACAGGATGTATGGACTGAATTAGGCAGTTACTAATTTCACATTTTTCGATTACAGCCTATTAGTACGGTGTTACCCAATATTATTTGTTTAAGCTTTTTGGAAAGTTACGCAATGAAGCTCAAACCAATTAAGTTTTAATAAAGATGGTTATGTTATAGCTGGCAAAATTTATATTATAGGATGTTTGGATTATTGATGGATTTCAAATTGTAGTTTGTGTTGGAATATATTTGATATTATTTTTGAGTTGGTTTTGTGTTATGTAAATTTGATGATATTTAGATTAATGATGGTTGTTTAAGTACATTAGAACTTCATTGATATATATATAAAATTGTGTAATGTTTATGAATTTGTAATTTTTATTTTCTTTCTTTTATGATTTTATAAATTAATTAGAATTATATAGATTTTTTTTAATAATATATATAAATTTTTAGAAAATAAAATGTGAGAAAAATTTAATTTTAATTACATTTCTCATCAAATGAACCATGACACACTTGTGACATGTAAATTTATCACACGTTGTGACAGTTTATGACATGTAAATTTTATCACATGTTGTGACAAACTTATGATGGGTAAAAACTGTCACTTATTGTGACGGTTTTTTTTATCTTTCACATGATGTGACTGCAACTATGATGACAGATAGAAAATTATCATAACTCCCATCAGATGACAGTTTTTAACCGTCAAGGTAAGTCATTTTTCACGTATTGGTTTTTGAGGATATGAAGAAGAAGGAAGAAGAAGATGAAAATGGGGGTCGTGGGTAGGTAGAGATTTTTAAAGACTTTTCAGTGTTGTCAGAAATAATCGACGCTAAATGTTGTCATTTTAGCATTGCTACCTAAATAAGCGATGCTAAATGTCAAACATTTATGTAGCGACGCTAAAATATGAACATACATCGTCGCTACCCATGTTCGACGCTAAATGTTGACGATTCTACATATTTAGCGTCTACATAACCAATTAAAAAAAATTATGAAATAATTAAATTCAATTATAATCCTTGTTTTTTTTTTTTTTTTTAGTTTTCATTTTTCCATAGAGACCTTTGACATAGTTTCACCACTACCCATAAAAAATTTTAATTTTATAAAGAGAACATGACAGCCCAATTATTTTGTAAATTGTCACAACAACACTTCAATCCTTATAGTTTTAGAAATACAAATTTTAATTCCTATGATTTTATCTTTAGATATGGCATTTAAGTTATTTAATATTAATCAATTGAAAAGTGACTCAAAATTAACAGAAAATAGCTTTAGAATATCGTTGTGACAATCTGTATGATAATTGAATATCATTATCAATTAATTAGACAATACTATCACTCACTTTATATTGATCAATAGCAAGGGTATATTTGTAACAAACTGATAATTCGTGTATCATACACAACAGCTAGCAAAGGTTGGTGGAGTGTAAGATTAAATAGGGAACAAATTTGATTCTCTTTTCTGTTAGATGTGAACAGAGATAGTGAAGGTTGAATAAAATAAAATGGTTAACCTAACCAAGGGTGCAATGGATGACATAAATAGACCCATAACTAATTTTGCACTATTTTTTGTTGATAGTACTGTTGCGCATTGAGAAGCTATATTTGGAAGAAGAAACCTTATGGAAATATCTCATATTGTTAACTATGAGATTGACTAATGTTTTATAAGTTTATTGACGACACTGCAGAATGTGGCAGAAAATTATTACGAATCCTGGGCATAACTAGTCCTTAAATACTATCTTGTACGGAGAAATAGTTCATTAACTTATAAAGCACTAGCCAATGACATAATTAATGTGAGATAAATGGACTATTGTAAACTACTACTACAAAGGCTAGTGGATTGGATGGGGGACTGAACATCAATGACTTTCTTTCAATTGTATATGACCAAAATTTTAAAACATCTATGAAAGGTTTTAGCTCAAATGCCTTGTAAAGTTGGTTAAACTTGGACAATATATTATTGCTTCTAATGTTAGTCAATTCATTATTCATGTGTCAATTCTTTAGGACTTGAGTGTGTTATGCATTAATTCTCTATCCAATGTATTTGATGATAAATACATATAAGTTTGTCAAAAGTGGCAATGAATATAAATATCTAAATTGTGTGTCGCAATGAATATAAATATCTAAATTGTGTGTCGCAGTGAATAAAAAATATCTAAATTGTGTGTCGCAATATCTAAAATTTCACCAACAATCATTCGAAACAAAATATTATTGATCGACTTTTTTTCTTTTGAAAGTATGGTAGTTTTACTTGCATTTTCAAGAAATCGCATGATAATGATGCTGCAGCATATATTAATGGATCAAAAGTACTTTGTATTTGGTACTGGAGATGATAATTGGTCGATAAATCGGGATTTATCAATTCCAATTTAATTTTGATTATGGATTTAAGATGAAAAATTATCTTAAATCCCTTATAAGTTTTAAAAAGAGAAAAAAAATTCATTCCGAAAATTTCGAATTAAACCGGTTGAAATCTCGAATTCGAATTGAAATTTTAATTTAGATAAAAATCAGGATTTTGACAAAAAAAAAAAATTATAATAATTCTCTACTAAATTTTTTACAACTCATATCAAATAATACAGTCTCCCAATCAATATTTTGGATTTTTCTATCATTCTTAATTATTACCCAACTGTTAACAGACGAAAATCTCCACCATAGAACGAAATCGCCCTGGGACTAAAGAAAGAGCGAAGGGAAGAAGGGCGATGGACCGAAGGGCGACAAAGAGCTCGGGACGATCGGACCAGCGGTTAGGACGACAATCCATGATGCGGTTGCGGTTAGGACGAAAACACATCTGAGATCCGAGTAATTAAGTTCGTAGAGGTGTTTCAACACCTAGTGCCCTAAAGCCAACTGGCTTGGGAGTCATTGGCCCAAAGCTCACTACATGAATTTAAGATGTTGTAAAAAAAAACATCAGAAATCCGAGTAATTAAGTCCGTAAGGGTGTTTTAACACCTAGTGCCCTAAAACAAACTGGTTTGGGAGTCACTGACCTAAAGCTCGCTACATGGATTGAAGATGTTGTAAATATATATATATATATATATATATCTGAAATCCGAGTAATTATGTCTTTAAGGGTGTCTTAACACCTAGTGCCCTAAAGCCAACTAGTTTGGGAGTCACTGGCCCAAAGCTCGCTACATGGATGGAAGATATTGTATATAAATTAAAAAAAATCAATCAAAAAAAAAATTCCATTGCTAAAAAAAGTGTGAATTCTGATATAACTTTTGGACAAAAATATTACTCTCTTTTCAACTACACTTATGAATATTGTGGGCACAATGATTTGATTAATACATTGTTGGTTGTGTATATGAAGAATGGTAAAAATAATCGGAGAATTTACTTATTTGGTAATTTAGAAAGAAAGAAAACAACTATTAACTTGGATAAGAAGTTTCATTTGTTTAGTCACTAACTTGTTTATTCTCTTTTCTCTTGTCATTTTACTTTTGTGTGCATTAGATTGACGTTTGTGGGTATCGTCACTGTAAGCCCTCACGAGACTATAACTCGTCCACTAGGGACACCTGTGGGTTTAAAGGTTTGTTGCATACGCTAAATGCAACCGTGATCTCTACGAAAGTGGCTAAGTTTAATTTTAATTGTTTGTTGTATTTTATTTTATTGTTTTGCTCGAGGACTAACAAAATGTTAGGTTTGGAGGTGTGATGAGCTGAAAATATATCAATATTTACCGCTTCTTTTACTTAATATTTTGTATAATTTCTCGAGTTTTATGAACGTTTTGATGTATTTTAGTTTATTTTGCAGATAAAATAAAATCAGGACTAAATGGAATAAATCAGGATGAAATATGGAACAAATAAGGGCAAAAAATTGGACTTGACATTTTGATTTTGGAGATTGGAAACTTGAAATGGCGTTCGAACGAAGTACAGTTTCGGAAATTCCAACTTTATACAATTGTCGTATTTTGGCCATAACTTTTTACTCCGATATCAGATTGAGGTGTTTCAAGTTCCAGATTAAAGAAGACTTAAAGATCTACAACTTTGAAGTTTATAATAATTTCAAATTCTGAAGTTTCCATAACCGAAATTGATAAAACATATGTAAGTGTGTTATGTATAATTATTAAAGTCATTTTCAAAACAAAATAATAATAATAAAATAAAATATGAAAATTGTCAATCTTCCACCAAACATGCTTGCATGTTTGGTGGGGGATTTGGTGACATGTTTGGCGGAGCAATTGATGGAGAAATTGGTGGAAGTATTTAGATTTGCCTATAAATACCAAGCTAAAATTTGTAAATATTTCATGCTTTCTTTGGAGGATTTTCTCCAAGAAAACCTAAAGGAAAGTGTCTTGAATATTTATTTAAGTTTTCTTGTATTTTCTTTTTATTTAATTAATAAAATTTTATGTGTTTTCATTTACAGCATGAGCAGGTAATGTCATTCTACTGGGGTGATAATGCGAGACATTTAATATAATAAATTAGATTAATCTCCATTATTTTAATTAAAATTTGGATTAATTAGTTACCGCCTATATGGTCGGTTTTACATTTCAGACGTTGTTTCCGCCTATATGGTCGGTTTTACATTTCAGACGTTGTTTCCGCCTATATGGTCGGTTTAGGTAATAACCTTGTTACCGCCTATATGGTCGGTTGGATTTAATTGAGACAAATGGAAATACTGTCTTTATGGTCTGGTTAAATATAATTAATTAATCGGTAAACATTGACAATAAGGGAGATTTCTAATTTTGAAATATTAAAAATGGATCCTCTAACCCCCAACATTTTCTTTCATTATTGTAATTTTACTTTTATTTATCTCCAAGTTATTTTTATGATGTTTTGTTTATTTAAGTGTTTGGTAATCCTAAGTATGATTTGTAACTAAACATATTATCTGGGGTTGTGATGAATTCCAATATCACCGGTTTATAAGGGGTTATTTTATATCCTGGGTAATATAAAGGTTTATTTATTAAGTCTTAAGCTTAGTTCTTCTTGTTAACTGGCTATTAATAAGATTGATCTGGTAAACTTAAAATAAACTTGATGGAGGAATTTTAGGTTTCAGCCTTAGACTTAATAGCCCACGATCTCCCTAAGGATTAGATACCCCTTAATAGATTTCCTTGTAGGATAGACATATACCTTTCGGGTGGGGGTAGTCACAATTGGAACTTAATCTTAATTAATTCAGGTAACTTGATTAACATAGACATATGATTAATTAGGTTGCACTGGGTATTTGCATCTAACCATCAACATAGGCTTTTGCATAATTTCGTGTTACAGGTTAATAAACCAATATATTGTACAAACATGAGATAACCATTTCATCTTTCAAAGATATTGGAAGGATTCACAACCCTAGATATTTTAATAATATTGAATTTTCCTTTAATTTACATTCGTACTATTTTATTTACTTGTTTTAGTTTAAAATCATCATCCAATCAACAATCATTCTATTTGATACTCGTAAACATTTGGCTTCATAAATTAATAGCTTAGGTATTAAGTCCTAGTGGGATCGATACTTTTTATACAACTTGAGCGATATGTACGCTTGCATTATACGTGTGTGATCACGTCGATCAGTATACATTTTTGTCTGATAGATATGGTGCTGTATAGAAGGGGCTACACGATGTCGTATCTTAGGTGTCTTGGGTCTGATTAGGTAAATTACGTGCTTAGGGAAATCCATGAAGGCACGGAAGCCACTCTGGTGGGAAATCAATCGCCCTTAAGGCACTCAGACAAGGTTTTTTCTAGCCAATAATGCATCAGAATGGTGTCAGGGTTGCCCAAGCATGCAATGGATGTCAAAGGAATGCTAATATATGTCACCAACTGCCCGAGCAACTGACCACCCTGTCGAGCCCTTGGCCATTTCCTCAATGGGGATTGGATCTCATTAGGCCTATGTCTATGAGTCCGAGACAAGCCAAATTTGCAATTGTAGCAGTCAACTATTTTATCAAGTAGGTGGAGGCCAAGCCACTGTCCATTATAACTGAGAAGAAAGTCTCAGATTTTTTGAAGAAAAATATTATGTGCCGATTCGGGTTCTCCAAGGCCATCATTATAGATAATATAAAGCAGCTTGATAATATAGGCTTCAGAAAACTCTGCGACAATCTACAGATTGCCTTGAGATTTGCTTCACCTGCGTATTCGAAGTCGAATGGACAAGTAGAGGCAATGATCAAGACCATAAAGAATAATCTGAAGGCAAGGCTCATGTCATGTAAAGGCTTATGTGTTGAAGAACTGGCGGAACTACTATGGGCATATCGGAAGACCTGCAAAGACTCAACATGGGAAACTTATTTTTCATTGGCTTATGGATGTGAGGTAGTGATTCCAGTAGAGATCAGGATGACGACCCTTCGAGTCGAATATTTTGAGGAAGCACAAAATAAACCTTCCGGGCACCACCTTGATTTGATAAAAGAAAATAGGGAGAGGTCGGCACTCACGTTGGCAGTGTATTAGCAAAGGATGGTTCGCTTGTACAATAAAATGGTCTGAGTATGAACCATTCGTACCAGGGACTTGGTTCTAAAAAGGGTCACCCTAAATACAAGAAGGCTTGAAGAATGTTCCCTGGGCACCAAATGGGAATGACCTTATAAAGTTACCGAAGTAATTAGGTCGGGTGCCTATCACTTGGAACAACTAGACGATACCTGACTCAAAAAGTCCAGGAATGCAGAAATGTTGAGAGGTATTTGATGAACATTAAAAAGTATACACTTAATAAAAGAGAAACTAATCATTTTACACTTATAATTTCATTAATCTCATTAATTTAGCACATTTGTAAAATAATAATTAAGTTTATGTTTTATATATTTTTATTGTGATATTTATTTCTTATGTAGGTGAAATAATACTTGTAGGAGCGAAACGGGGTTTACCGCTATGCTTATGATGTTCAGCGACCATGACATTGTTGGGCTCGCAGCCGATAGAGAGTACGAATTAGCCTACGGGGGACTAAACTAGAGAATAAATGAGTCACCACCCAATGTGAACAAGGAAAGATTGAAGGCGGTACTCATCCCTCGTAAGGGAATACCTCAAACCGTTGGGTTCAGAATGGTCCCTTAATTATGCCAGTATAATGTATTGCTTCACACAATGGTATAGTCAAGTCTTAATGCAATTCATGCATAAAAGCGAATAAAAATATAATAACATACCCAACCAAAATAATAATCACAATAACATAGTTCCAAAAGCATATTAAATTAAGAAATACTAGGTACGAAAAAAAATTATAATAAACAATTCAAAAGAAAATGATTCATTAAGATAAATGGAAAACAAAAAAGGGGTCAATCACGCATATATGAGTATTTCCCGAGTGGCACGTGGAGTTGTATCCCAAGTACAAATCGCACTACCGTCCATTCGGATTCGGCTATGGAATTTACGTCTGGGTTTCATCCGATATACCGTAAGGGATAATGACATACATAATCATCAATGCAACGTGAACGGACATAAAAAAATATAAACATGCATATACGGATAATCATCAACATGAACAAACATAAACAAAAATAAAGGCGAAATAATAAAATAACAATAAAAGTGAATAAATAGAAAAAACTAAATAAAAAACTACCAAAGAAGAAATATGGCCAGAGATTTGGCCGTTTTGGATGTAGGACTTCGCATACCCGGCTGGAGGTATTTCACATCCAACTAGGCATGCAACGTCAAGAACTATAAAAATAAATATGGTAAGGGCGCCCTCAGGTCTTACCTTTTAAATTGCTTTCTCGGAAGTGCGTTAGGCCGTCGCCGGAAGGATCGAAGCTTGGTTTCAAGGTTTGGTTCAGTTTCTGGTTCACTATTTTTGGTTGTTGGTTTGCTGTTTCTGCTCACTGGTTCACGTCGTTTATGCTGTTGGTTCACGCTGTTTCTACTCACTGGTTCGCGGATTTCACGTCCAGGGCTTGCTGTTTTGGGTTCACGGCTTGCTGTTTCACGTCTAGGGCTTACTGTTTCTAGTTCACGGCTCCGGGTTTCTTTGTTTTTCTTTTTTTGGTGATGGCTGGTTGTTTTTTTGGTGATCCCAATTTTCTATTTTTCTTTTTTCTTTCGGTGATCCCTCTCTCTCACCCAGTTCCCTTTTTTTTCTCTGTCTTTTTGTTCGGTGTTACCCTAAGGTTTTTCTCTTTTTTTCCTTCAAGTTTCCGTCTAAAGAAGAAGAAGAGAGCCCCCATTTTCGGTGATGACTTGGTCCATTTTATAATGATTTGAAGGGATCTCCAAATAGGGAAATAAATCATGTTTATTTGGGAAATATATTCTCAAATTATTTAGGGAATAAAATCTTATAAATTTGGTGATGAGATCTCAAATCTTGTTAAATTGGTAAGGATGAGATCCCAAAATCTCATTAAATTGGAAATTGTTGATGCTCTCATAACTAAGGAGATTTTATCATATTTGGAAAGATTATGCATGGGCCGCATGGTCAGAGGGTGGATGGGCCAAAGTTAAAGGGTGCACAGGCCAATTGTGTGGGCTGCATGGGCCGGTTGCATGGGCTGCATGCTGGGTCCGAAGTTGAGGTTTGAAGTAGAGGCTTGACTGAGTGAATCTGAGGCTGGCCAGTGAGTCCGAATCCAATGAGGGGCTAATTTTGGAGGTTTTCCTTCCTTCCGGCATTCGTTTTTCGACACTTCCGTAACTTTTCAAGCAGTGCCTCCATACGAGGCTGATCATCGGGCTCATGCAAAAATGGAATGTCTACAGTGTGATCATGTTTGCAAAATTATCAACAAAAAATCAAAAAAGTCAAAAAAGGAAAAAGAAAAAAGAAAAAAGAAAAAAATAAATTAGTAAAAGTTTGTTGTTTGCATTTGATTTGAAAAGTTATAATTCATAATTGAGAGATGAGAACTTCTAATATAAATAGAGGTGCCCACCTCTCATTTTTCTTCATGCTTTCTTTCAAAGTTCTCTTGTAGAATTTGAGAGATAGTGTCTTGTGTGTTTTAATTTTTAAGCTTTCTTGTAATTTCTTTTTCTTTCGGTAATAAAATTATGCATGTTTTTTTCTTCAAAACATGAGTAGCTAATTTCATCCTGCTGGGGTAAAGAGTGAAGTTCTTAATATGAGAATATAGATTAATATTATTTATATTATAATATATAAATTGTAATATTAATAAGTAATTAAAATATGGATTAATTATTGACAAATTTTGTTACCACATTTATGGCTGATTATATTTATTTGGTATAATTGAGTACCTAACTGGACTTGTTACCCCCTTTATGGCCGATTTATATATTTTAGCATAATTAATTCCTTAAGTAAATTTACTGGGTAATAATGACAATTTGTATATCATAAAAAGTAAGATTTATCTATATTTGAAATATTAAGAGTGAATCTCCTAACCCCAACATTTTAATTTATTGTTGCAGTTCAATTTAAAATTTTCTATCACTTCAAACAAATCCAACATTTTTATTTCACATGAATTGTTTTTGTTATTTTGTTTTACTAAATTTATTCCTTGTGGATTGATCCTGGACTTACCGGGTTATTTTATTACTTCGACACTCTTATACTCGGGAGTAAATAATTATTTTTTGAGTGTGTCAAGTTCTTGGCGTAGTAGATAGAATAATAATTTTTTTATTTATTTGCTTTTGTATTTTTTGTTGGACAATTATGAGCCATAGCATCACTATTTGTACAGATCATGGTGTTGTTGTACAAATTAACTATGTGACAAAGGAAATTGTTCTTTTATTATTTGTAATTATATTACCAAGATGTATAAATGATGAAAGGTCCTTATGATTAGTTCCGGATTGAGATGATATGAGACCGTATCAATCCACAAAGGTTTAATCATTAAATATCCCTAGTCGTAGTATTATCGAGATTGGACATAGATAATGCGGAATAGACTAATATTACACTTGTGCGCGTTGTGGGAGCATAACGGCATAGTTCTCATATATTTGGGTATAAGATACTCATGCAAGTGTAATA
The DNA here is from genome assembly GCA_019454045.1 of Zanthoxylum bungeanum. NCBI lineage: Eukaryota > Viridiplantae > Streptophyta > Magnoliopsida > Sapindales > Rutaceae > Zanthoxylum > Zanthoxylum bungeanum. The sequence continues at coordinate 111,756 of SKCR01026698.1, read as the reverse complement.
TGAGGTTATGTTTACCGATGGTACGGAAAAAACTTCTCTCTGGATAGACCCCTCGGAATTCCATTGGTAGTATGACTATGTGTCTATGGAAGTCCGAATCAGGGTAGATGTATTTGGTCTTAACCTGAGACTTGCACCGCTAATACTTGCGACAATCAATATACTTTGGTTTTGGACATCCAGGGCTTTAACAAGTTCTGTGTACGACTCTTCTGGGTATATTGAGAATCGTAGTGTATTGGGTGTGATGTCAAGATGGAAGTATCACTCCAGTCATAGTGGAGATGATGATCACGTAGGATACGTAACTGGTGCTCTTTAGTACTGCAGTCATCGGGATAATATGACTAGGTCATTATTATCCGATTATAGATACTAATTACCAGAGATCCGATATGTGCTTTGTACGGGGCAAACACAATTCTAGCCCCAGGCCTTTCACGTGACATCCGATACTGGATCGCAATACGCAATACTACGTATACAACGCCTGATAAAGATTACATATTCCTTTAAGAATATTTCTGGAGAATTGGGTAGGCACGGTGCTTTACTAGAAGCCAACCATGTCTTGTAAATCGGTAAAAGCGTAGTACTAAATACGTACATGTTCGGATAGTCCGACGATCGGATTTACTGCCAACATATCCGGGGATCTCATGGATCGCTTCCCGAAGATTCACCGATGACGTATGACTCCCACTTTATTAATCTGAGATTAATTATTAGAGAGAGAAAATTAATCTGGGATTAATTACGGATAATTTTATCTGGGATAAAATATTATTTAAGGAGAGAGAACGATTAATTTGGAATTAATCGATAAAATAATATATTTGATATATTATACGAAATTGGATTTCGACGCGGAATTAAAATTAGATTTTAATTCGGGCGAACGAGTTAATTTAGAATTAATTCGCTAGTGACGTGAATAGTAATTTTGCTAGGCATAATTATTTAAATAAATTTGATTTAATTACGTCGCAACAGAAAATTCGTTAATTCGGAATTAGCGAACCCGAGCCCGGGAGTGTTTGCTGGCCCACTCGCATTTCGAATTCAAGTGCAGCCCACAAGTCACATCACGCGTCACATCACATCGCACGTCATTCAAGTGATAGATGTCAACTCACTTTTTGGTGATTGACATGCAGTCACTATTCATGAAAGAAGTGGTTGTGAGACTTTAATGAAAATTTTGGCTCCAAATTTTGTTTTGACTTTTTGAAAGCCTAATACCAAAGTTTGGAAATAATTTTTTTGGCATAAGTTGTATTAGGTTTTAGAAACCAAATAACAACACAACTCTCTCTCTCTCTCTCTCTCTCTTCTCCTCTCTAGTTTCGGCCAAGGGCCATTTTCTTTCTTAATTTCTTGGCAAGGCTGAAAATAACAAGAATGGATGGGAAAATTTGTGGCAAATTTTTCCAATGCTAGCACATGAAGAGTCATCCAAGGTGATAGGGAAACAAACAATAAGCATGGAATCACACATAAAGCTTGGAGCTTGGAGATTCAACAAGGAGCGCAAAAAGGAACCAAAGCCGAGAGCTTTCATGGAGGAGGAAAAGTTTTGTGTTCGACGCATCTCAAATCCGATCATTGTAATTATGATTTCGCCATACTTCTTTATTGTATTCACATGATTTATATGCTTGAATGATCTTGGGACTAACCTAGAAACCCAACAATGGTATCAGAGCCTTGTTTAAGCATGAAATTGGAATTACGGTAAAATTGGGTAAAATTGATTTGAGCATGTTTGGATGAAATTGATTGTTTAAATATGCTTGAATGATGATAACATAGTGTTATGCATGATCAATTTGATGAAAATTGAGTTGGATCAAATTTTCCCCAAATGTTAGGCTTGGCCGAAAGTTAAGGTTACCCTAATGTCATTGTAATTTTGTTTTTTGAATCATTGGATGAGTTTGAATGACTTGGGAATTTTTTATTTAGGATTTAATTGGATTAAAATCCAAATTAGACAATAAACCCTAATTGCCGTGACTTAGAGAAGCATGGAAAATGATTGATTTTTGATTCAATTGTGTTGGACATAAGTTGATGATGATAAGCATAATTAATTATGTAAATTGGTGTTTTGGAAATATTAATTTGAGTAATTAATTATGGCTATACACTTAGATTAATTTAATTGTGAAATTTGGAATTTTGTGATTTAATTAATTGGGCTTAATTTAGAAATTGGGCTTGTAAAGTTGTATTTGGGCTTGGTTGGGCCAAGTTTGGTTTAGGCTAATTAGTTGGATCCAATTGGGCCCAAAACCATAACCATAAAGTCCAAATATAATAAAATGAACCTTTAATTTTAATTGGGCCTAAATTGGTTTCTTGGCAAATAAGGGTGATTCCTTAAATGGGCTTTGGTATTTGGGTTTGACCCATATTGACCAAAAGTCCATTCCTTATGAAATTAATTAAAAGCACATTGGACTTTAATTAAATTGACATTGGATGTTAATTTTGGAAATTATTGTAATAAATTTAGAATTTATTAAATGGACCTGCGTGTCCAGCCTATTACCTCTTCACTCTTTGTATTTCTCTTCTCACCTATTCCATCAATGTAAATGAGGTTTCTTTAGAAGTGTTATGTAATCGGGTAGAAGTAATACTTGTGCTAGCGAAAGAGAGGAAAATGAGAGATTTTTTCTAGGAACAATGTGTTTAAATATCCATCCGCATATCATTATTATATTTATTTATAGGCGGCTTATTATGTGTTTAGATGCATGTTTAAGGGTGTATGATGATGAGACCTAACAAGGATAATAAATTGGTTGCCAATTTACGCGAAAAACCCTCAATATATATTAAACGTTTTTCCTTCCATTGAGTGATTCTTACTCAAGATCCAAGATTGGCACTGGTTTGTTGGCCAAAGTCAAGACCTTTGTCCATCACAGATGTGTTTGAATCATGAAGGCTTTGTTCTATATCGGTCTCTTGTCCAAGTTGTGATTTGTTGGCCAAAGTCAAGATCACTTCTTGTCCATCGACATCGATTACGAAGCTTTCCAAAGTCAATGGGTTCCGCTTAACTGGGATCATTAAGTTTGTTGTGCCAAAGCCAAGGCTTAATTGATTCAGAGGAAAAAGGTTAGGGAATATATTGGAAATATTGGCATATATAAGATATATGTTTCAGACTTGGATGTCCACCTACTGGATCTAGGAATTGGATGGGATCCAATTGATCTTAGAGATCTACCTAATTAATTATCACATAATCTGTTTGCCAAAGTCAAGATTGTGTGTTATTTAACGGGATCCTAGCCCACTAGGAAACAAGGTTTCCCGAGTACTCCACAGAGGGTTAGAGTCTCACCGAAAAATAGTGGGAGGCAAGTATTAAATTTGCAATATTCGTTTAGTTACTTGCCAATACCGCTCATTTCAATTTTTCGTCAAAAACATTATTTATTTGTTGGACTAATATTTAATAATTGTTTTAATTAAACAATTGGACTGTATTCAAACGATTTCAAATGATAGTTGATTATATAATTGGATTATAGTAATCAATATATTTGAATTAACCAATTAAATTATAGTTGATTATATAGTTAGACTATAGTAATCATTATATTTAATAGTACCTGAAATTGTTGATTGGATAGTTGGACTATAGCAATCAAGAATAACTGAAAGATTAGTGTTTAAAACATAATCTTGGGAGAAAATATTTTTTAAACGGATTTAATTTTCAAATTGGGAATAAAATCTCAGGATAGTCCTGGAGACCGAGAAGTTACTTTATTTGATAGAGTGACGTCTCTAGCCTAAGCCCAGTTTGAGCAAATAGTAGAACATGATATTTGGAATTTTCATGTGATGATAACTTTAATGCTTAATCCGTTATACTTGCCGCAAAGACTCCTTAATTTCTTAGTCAGAACTAAGGATTAGATCCTTATAGTATGATATTGAAATTGAAGGATCTTCATAGATCTATCGTTAGATCTTAGAAGTACAAATTTCAATAGAAAACTCTTGGAGAGTTAATGGCTATACTCAAGGAGACAAAGCCAGAGTTTGCAATAGGCAAGAAGCGCAAGGCGCATCTTACTTCGACATCCCAGAAGGCCAAGGCTTTGCCAAAGGCTTCTAGGGTGTGGAAAAAGGGGCAAAGGAAAAATCATTATAATATTCTGGGAAGACAAAGGACATATCCCAAGATGTCTATCTAAACTGTGGCAAACGGGGTCACTGAAGCGTGACTGCCGTATGGACAAGGCACACATGAAGGAATTGAAGATGGACAAGGCTCCGGCTTCAAATATGTTTGTTATAAACATGTTCACTACTAGTATTAAAATTGGATTTTAGATACTGGATGTGGTACATAAATATATATACTGGTGTGCAGAATCTGCTCATTAGCAGGATACTGACTTCAGTTGAGATTTACCTACGAATTGAAAATGGGACGAGAGTCGCTGTTTTAACCGTAGATACCTTAGTTTAAGAACTACCCTTCGGGTGTGTACTTAAATTAGGAAACTGTTAGAATGTAACTAGTTTGACTAGAAACATTATCGCTATATCAGGGTTTAACCCATTGCGGGTATACCTTTATATTCTAGAGCACTAAAGTGTTTTATTTTATAAAGATGATATTGAGATAAACACATTAGATGTGAACAACATTATTTATATTTTGAATATAAATAAATCTCGAACATATTACATGACAAACAAATAGCTCAAACTGAATTTATCAGTTGAGACTTGTATGTGGCATTGTTGTCTCGGACACATTAAACAAGACTCGTATATCCACACTTTCGAAGAGTGGGTGCTAGGACGGATTTGATTTTATTCAAATAATGTCTACGAATCTAGTTTATTAGGCAAAGTGCCTATAACACCTTTTACTTGGTAAAAGTGCAAATGCCATCGATCTGTTAGCCCTTATTCATAGTGACGTAAGTGGGCCCATATCTAGCTAGGCTAGAGGTGGATATGAATACTTCGAAACCTTTACGGATGTGGCATAGCGTTATGGTTATGTGTTTCTTGTGAAACACGAATAAGAAACTTTTGATGAATTCAAAGAGTTTCGACATGAAGTAGACAAACAGATCGGCAAGAGTATTAAAACCATCACAGTTAGACCGTGATGGAAAATACTTAAGCAATAAGTTTCTCATATACTTGAAAGAGTATAGTATTCTTTCAATGAGGACTCCTCCCGGAACACGTTAATTTGACGGTGTGTCTGAACAGAGAAACCGAACATTGTTGGACATAATAAGGTTAATCATGAGTCGCTCTGAGCTACCATTTCCTTCAAAGGATACGCATTAATCAGTGCAAATCTTATTTTGAATAAGGTTCCATAAAAATCTGTTAGACAGACTTCATATTAGATATTAATAGGAAATAAACTGGGTTTTCTCATTCCTGTAGATTTGGGAATGCTGGGCATATGTTTGGATGATACCAAACTAAAACCCAAATCGGATAAGTGCCCAAGTTGTGGGTTATCCTAGGGAAACCAAAGTATAGTACTTATACAACTCACAAGAGAACAATGTAATTTTTGCTAGCCATGCGGTTTTCCTAAGAGGAATACCTATATCCAGTGGTAAGTGGGAGGAAAGTAAAACTTGATGAAAATCGGAGTAATACTGTTACAGGCACCGATTCCTAGTGGAACACAGATAGTTCATCAATGATGAAACTATACCAATAATCTTAAAATACAAAAGAACCGCGTAAGTCGGAGAGAGTCAGAAAACAACCTGGGGTATGGGTTTCTAATCTCACCTCATGAAGATGTCAATCTTATTGAGGAACACGAACTGACTACGTATGAGGAAGTGATACAAGGTATCGACTCCCTATTATGGCAAAGTGCCATAAAGTCAAAAATGGATTCCATATATACCAACCAAGTTTGGATATTGGTTGATGTACCGGAAGGCATTGTGCCTATTGGTACTATATAAGTCTTCAAGGAAGACATACATGTAAGGCAACATACCAACGTACTAAGCTGGGCTTGTAGCGAAAAGGTATCGTTATCAACATTGTGTCGATTACGACGAAACCTTTTACTCGTTGCCATGGTTAAATCCATTTGGATAACGCTTGCCAATTCTGCTTGTTTCATTTATGAAATATGGCAGCGGGAATATCAAAATTGCTTTCCTTAAAAGGAAACCTTTTGGAGGATGTTTATAACATCTTGACGGTTTTATCGTACCAAAACGAGCAAACAAGGTTTGCAAGTTAATTCGATCCATGATTGGATTGAAGCAAGCATAACGTTCTTGGAACTATCGTTTTGATGTAATCATAATGGTATATGATTTAATTCAAAACGAAAATGATTCTTGTGTATATAAGAAGGTTAGTGGGAGCGCACTGACAATGAATGTCCTAAGTAATGATGACATATCATTTCTTGAAAATGATATTCCCATAATACAATCGGTGAATGCTTGGCTTTCATGAAAATTCTCCGTAGAATTCTTGGTAGAAACAACCTTTATTCTAGGAATAAAGATCTATTGGGATAGATTTAAAGTTGTTAATACTCTCCGAGAAGTCGTACATTGAAATAAATATACGCGACCTGGTGTCTCATATACTTTGAGCATATGGAGTCACAATCAGGCCAATCCAAGTGATAGTCACTGGATTGATGTTAAGAACATCCTTAAGTATCTTAGATGAACTAATGATGCTTTCTTATACTTTGGAGAATGAGAACTTGAAGTGACTGGGTTCACCGTTGCAAGTTTCCTAACCGATAAAAACGACTATAAGTCGTAATAAATGAACTATAAAGTTTGAATAACGGAACAATGAGCTGGAAATCTTCAAAGCAAGATACTGTTACCGAATAAACAACAAAAGTGGATTATTGCTGCAGTTGAGGCAGGAATAGAAGCCTTTTAGATCGATAATAATCCTAATCAGATTAGGAGTAGTTCTGTTAGCAGCTGAGCTAGGCTTCAGCACAGGCTAAAGAATTAATGGTCTTATCAACGATCCAGATATATACTTCAAATATTCATCTGATTCGTTCTGATCATACATCGTGGCGATGTGATGATCGAATAAATCGCATCAGATGATAACACTGTAAATCCGCTGACGAAATCATTTTCTCAGCAGAAGTTTGAGCGAACCATACATAGTTCGGGTGTAGGACACTTGAGTGATTGGCTATAGGCCAAGTGGGAGGTTGTTGGACAATTATGACCCATAACATCACTATTTGTACAGATCATGGTGTTGTTGTACAAATTAACTATGTGACAAAGGAAATTGCTCTTTTATCATTTGTAATTAGATTACCAAGATGTATAAATGATGAAAGGTCCTTATGATTAGTTCCGGATTGAGATGATATGAGACAGTATCAATCCACGAAGGTTTAATCATTAAATATCCCTAGTCGTAGTATTATCAAGATTGGACATCGATAATGCGGAATACACTAGTATTACACTTGTGCGCGTTGTGGGAGCATAACGGCATAGTTCTCATATTTTTGGGTATAGGATACTCATGCAAGTGTAATAGGAGGTTGTATTTACCGATGGTACGGAAACAACTTCTCTCTCGATACACCCCTCGGAATTCCATTGGTAGTATGACTATGTGTCTATGGAATTCTGAATCAGGGTAGGTGTATTTGGTCTTAACCTAAGACTTACACCGCTAATACTTGCGACAATCAATATACTTTGGTTTTGGTCATCCAGGGCTTTAACAGGTTCTGTGTACGCCTCTTCTAGGTATATTTTGAGAATCGTAGTGTATTGGGTGTGATGTCAAGATGGAAGTATCACTCTAGTCATAGTGGAGATGATGATCACGTAGGATACGGAACTGGTGCTCTTTAGTACTGCAGTCATCGGGATAATATGACTAGGTCATGATTATCCGATTATAGAGACTAGTTACCAGAGATCCGATATGTGCTTCGTATGGGGCAGACACAATTCCAGTCCCAGGCCTTGCACGTGACATCCGATACTGGATCGCAATACGCAATACTACGTATACTACGCCTGATAAAGATTACATATTCCTTTAAGAATATTTCTGGAGAATTGGGTAGGCACAGTGCTTTGCTAGAAGCCAACCATGTCTTGAATCGGTAAAAGCGTAGTACTAGGTACGTACGTGTTCGGATAGTCCGACGACCGGATTTACTACCAACATATTCGGGGATCTCATGGGTCGCTTCCCGAAGATTCACCGATGACGTATGACTCGCACTTTATTAATCTGGGATTAATTATTAGAGATAGAAAATTAATCTGAGATTAATTACGGATATATTTTATATGGGATAAAATATTATTTAAAGAGATAGAACAATTAATTTGAAATTAATCGATAAAATAATATATTCGATATATTATACGAAATTGGATTTCGACGCGGAATTAAAATTAGATTTTAATTCGGGCGAAAGGGTTAATTTAGAATTAATTCACTAGCGATGTGAATAGTAATTTTGCTAGGCATAATTATTTAATTAAATTTGATTTAATTACGTAGCAACGGAAAATTCGTTAATTCAGAATTAGCAAACCCGAGCCCGGGAGTGTTTGCGGGCCCACTCGCATTTCGAATTCAAGTGCGGCCCACAAGTCACATCACACGTCATTCAAATGATAGATGTCAACTCACTTTTTGGTGATTGACATACTGTCACTATTCATGAAAGAAGTGGTTGTGAGACTTTAATGCAAAATTTGGCTCCAAATTTTGTTTTGACTTTTTGAAAGCCTAATACCAAAGTTTGGAAACAATTTTTTTGGCATAAGTTGTATTAGGTTTTAGAAACCAAATAACAATACAACTCTCTCTCTCTCTCTCTTCTCCTCTCTAGTTTCGGCCAAGGGCCATTTTCTTTCTTAATTTCTTGGCAAGGCCGAAAATAACAAGAATGGATGGGAAAATTTGGAACAAATTTTTCCAATGCTAGCACATGAAGAGTCATCCAATGTGATAGGGAAACAAACCCATAAGCATGGAATCACACATAAAACTTGGAGCTTGGAGATTCAACAAGGAGCAAAAAAAAGAACCAAAGCCGAGAGCTTCCATGGAGGTGGAAAAGTTTTGTGTTCGACGCATCGCAAATCCAATCATTGTAAGTATGATTCCACCATACTTCTTTATTGTATTCACATGATTTCTATGCTTGAATGATCTTGGGACTAACCTACAAACCCAACATTTTCTGCATCTCATTTTTTTTATTTGTATTTGTGCAGATCCAAGATGTCCTGATTTATCCTAAATGAATCCTGAACCCAGACATCCCACATATAGGCAAACCATGTACTTAATTCTTCAAGATTACATGAGACAAAAATCTCAATAAAAATAGAGCTTGAATTTTGCCAAATAATTTCTTGAACAATCTCCATGTAGGAATTCTTGCATAATTTTTATGAGAACCTAATTCGAGAAATTGTTACAGATGAACGATAAATTCAATTGAGATCTGAATTGACAAGAATAAGATGATGTTTTCAGGATCTAATCATTATATTTTTTTTCTCTCTTTTGTCATTTATTTTTATTTTTAGTTTTTTTTTTATTCTTTCACTTGTTTATTATTATTTTTTCTTTGTATTGCATTTGCATATTTAAATTTCAATATATAGTTAGTATTTAGGTTGCATGAGACATTGGTCTCGATCATCTAGCGGTAGATTAAATAGAGAGTCTCCATCGTTAGTCAAAATGGCAGAGATCCAAAATGAAAACCCACCTACCCGAAATGAAAATCCAAAAGAAAACGAATCTCAGTATGGTGATCTTAATCATCCTAGGACACTCAGACAATTCATGAATCCCACTAGAACATGATCACCATCTTGCATTATTTTTCCCCAGATGTAACACGTTTCAATTTTAAGCCATGTATCATTAAACTTTTATCCACATTCCACGGTCTAGAATCATAAAATGTTTATTAGCACTTAAGGGAATTTGAAGAGGTATGTAACACTTGTACAGACCAAAATTGCAGCATGAATATAATTATATTAAACAAATTTTCCCTTTTCTTTAAAGGATAAAGCTAAAATTTGGCTGCAAAACCTTAGGCCAGGATCCATCAGAACATTGGATGATTTGTAAGAACAGTTTCTGAAAAAATTCTTTCCCCCTCATAGGAAAAAATCATTTAAGAAAAGAATCACAACTTTCACACAAGAGTCAGGGGAAACACTTCACCAATGTTGGGAGAGATTTAAAGAGATGTTTAATGTTTATCTACATCACGGGATTGAAACAAGGAGGCTGGTTGCCTACTTCTATGAGGATTTAACAACCCAAGGTAGACAAGTAGTGGAAATGATGTGTAATGGTGAGTTTAGGGACAAAAATCCCAAAGATGCACTAGATTACCTAGAACACATGGCACAAAATGTTAGTGTCTCTAAGACATGCCAAGGATCTCTAAGTCATGATTTTTGTGTGAATATATCAAGATAAGTTGCGGAAATTACTTACATTGATCGGTTGAAGTTCAAAACTTTTTCCATGAATGTAGAAGCTCCAAGCCTTCATTTTGAGTTTCAAATTCTTGGGTGAGTTTCCCTATCACCTTTCTTTGACTCCTTTAAGTGCTAGCTTGAACAAAATTGAAACAAAAATTTTTCCTCCAAGAAGAAGCATGTTCGGCAATGAGCGAATGAGAGAGAGAGTGAATAGTTTTCTTTTGTTTTCCAAAAACTAACTAATAAAGTTAACTTCCAAATTTCACTTAAGTGTTTTTGTTGTGAAAGACTTTGCATTAATTGTGCCCAACTAGTTCCATCATATGTCAAAACATGATGTAAGTAAAGTGGGTCCCACCACTTTAAATTCAAAATTTGGTTGGCTTACACAACACAAATTGGGCTCGGTTCGTTTAATCCGACTAAACGAATTTTCCGTTGCGACGTAATTAAATCCAATTTAATTAAATAATAATGCCTAGCAAAATTATTACGAAAGTCGCTTTCGAATTAATTCCAAATTAATTCGTTCGCTTGAATTAAAATCCAATTTTAATTCCGTATTAAAATCCAACATCAATTAATATATCCGATATATTATTTTAGCCCAATTAAATAAATTAAATAGTAAAATCCAATTTAACTATTAAATTTAATTTGCTGATTAATTCCAAATTAATCGCGTTCTCTATTTTAGATGAATTTAATCCAAGATAAATTCTTGCAGTAATTAATCCCAGATTAATTTTCTCTCTCATGATTAATCCGAGATTAATTCTGTTCGAATCAAATATCATCGACGAATCTTTGGAAAGCAATCCAAGAGATCCCTGGATATGTTAGCAGTAAATACGGTCATCGGACTATCCGAACACGTGCGTACCCAGTACCACGTTCTCACCGATATACAAGACATGATTGGCTTCTAGCAAAGCACCGTGCCTACGCAATTCTCCAGAAATATTCAACAAGGAATATATAATCTGTGTCAGACGTAATATACAATGTATTGCGTAACACAATCCAGTATCTGATGTCACATGCTAGGCCTAGGGCTGAAATTGTGTCTGCCCCGTACGAAGCATGTATCAGACCACTAGCAACTAGTCTCTGTAATCGAATAATCATGACCTAGTCATACTATCCCGATAGCTGCAACATTTAAGAGTACTAGTTTCGTATCCGTGCGTGATCATCATTTCCATATGAATAAAGTGATACTCTTATCTTGACATCACATCCAATACACTACGATTCTCAGTATACCCAGAAGAGGCGTACACAGAACCTGTTAAAGCTCCGGACGACCAAAACCAAAGCGAACTGATTATCGTAAGTATTACCGATGCAAGTCTCAGGTTAAGACCACATACACCTACCCTGATTCGGATTCCCATAGACACATAGTCATACTACCAATGGGATTCCGAGGGGTCTATCCAGAGCGAAGCTATTCCCGATCCAACGGCTAACATAACCTCCTATCACACTTGCATAAGTATCCAATACTCAAATATATGATAACTATACCGTTAATCTTCCATAACGCGCACAAGTGTAATACTAGTCTATTCCGCATTATCAATGTACAGTCTCGATAATACTACGACTAGGGATATTTAATGATTAAATCTTTCGTGGATTAATATTGTCTCATATCTTATTAATCCGGTACTAATCATATGGACTTTTATCATTTATATATCCAAGTAATCCAATTATAAAATGATAAAAGAACAATTTCCTTTGTCACATAGTTAATTTGTACAAAAATACCATGTCTTTTAAAAATAGTGATGTTATGGGTCATAATTGTCCAACAATCTCCCATTTGGCCTATAGCCAATCACTCAATTGTCCAACACCTAAACTATATACGGGTCGCTTATGTTTATGCTGAGATATCGCTTTTTCCAGCGGATATGCAAGGTTATCATCTGAAACGCTCTCTTCGATCTTGACATCGCCACAATGTGTGATCTCAGGAATCAGATGAAACCGTCGAAGTACATACTTGGATCATTGATGAGACCGTAATTCCATAGCCTGTGCTGTAGCCCAGCTCAGCTGCTAACACAACTACTCCTAATCCAATTACGAATTTTATAGATCCAAAATGCTTCTTTTGCTGCCTCAGCCGCATCAATATATTCCACTTTTGATGTTGAATCAGCAAAAGTATCTTGCTTAGAAGATTTCCAGCTCACTGTTCCGTTGTTCAAATAAAATATGTACCCTTATTGCGACTTACAGTCGTCTTTATCGGTTTGGAAAATTGCAACGGTGATCCCAGTCACCTAAAGTTCTCCATCTCTATAAATTAAGAAAGCATACTTAGTTCGTCTAAGATACTTAAGGATGTTCTTAACATCAATCCAGTGACCATCACCTGGATCGGCCTGATTGTGACTACATATGCTCAAATCGTATGAGACATCAGGTCGCGTAAATGTTATGGCATACATGATCGATCCGACTGCTTAAGCTAATAGGATCCGATTTATTGTATCTCTCTCATATTTAGTTTTAGGACACATGTCCTTATATAGAGAGACGCCATGTTATATTGGAAGTAGTCCCTTCTAGGACTGATCCATGTTGAATGTCTTCAACACTGTCAATGTACGAGTTCTCGGAGAGTGCCAACAACTTTTAGATCTATCCTAGTAGATCCTTATTCCTAGAATAAAGGTTGCATCTCCCAAGAATTTCATGCAGAATTTTAATGAAAGCCAAGCTTTCACCGATTTTATTATGGGAATGTCATTGCTAAGAAGCAATACATCATCAACGTATTGGACAATGAATATCAGTGCGCTCCCACTAACCTTCTTATAAACATAAGAATCATCTTCGTTTTGAATGAAACCATATTATAATATGATCTCATCAAAACGTTGGTTCCAAGAACGCAATGCTTGCTTCAATCTATAAATGGATCGATTTAACTTGTAAACCTTGTTTGCATATTTTGGCACGACAAAACCGTCAGGCTGTTGTATATAAACATCCTCCAAAAGGTTTCCGTTAAGAAAAGCAGTTTTGACATCCATCTTCTATATCTCATAATCGAAATATGCAGCATTAGCAAGCATTATCCGAATGGATTTAATCATGGCAACAGATGAAAAAGTTTCATCGTAATCGACACTATGTTGATGACGATACCCTTTCGATACAAGCCTAGCTTTGTACATTTGTATGTTTCCATCCATGTCTGTCTTCACCATGAAGACCAATTTGCTACCAATAGGTACAATGCCTTCTGGTACATCAACCAGTGTCCAAACTTGGTTGGTATACATGGAATCCATTTCGAACTTCATAGCACTTTGCTATAAAGTGGATTCAATACCTTATATCGTTACCTCATATGTAGCCGGTTTATTATCCCAATAAGATTAATATCTACATGAGGTGAGATCAGAAACCCATACCTCTTAGGTCATTTTCTGACTCTCTCTGACCTACGCGGTTCTTTTGTATTAGAATATTATGGAATAGTCTCATCCCTGATGAACTGTTCGTGTTCCGTAAGGGGATCGGTGTCAGGAATAGTATCACTCTGATTTTTATCGAGTTCTACTTTCCTCCCACTTACCACTGTATTTAGGAATTTCTCTAAGGAAAACCGCATGGAGGGCAACAAATATTTTGTTCTCTTATGGGTTGTGGAAATAATATCCATTGGTTTCCCTAGGATAACTAATTAAAAATAGGCACTTGTCCGATTTGGGTTCTAGTTTGGTACCATCCAAACGTTTATTATATGCCCAGCATCCCCAAATCTTCAGAAATGAGAAACCCAGTTTCTTTCCTATCATATGAAGTATGTCCAACAGACTTTGATGGAACCTTATTCAAAATAAGTATTGCACTGTTCAATGCGTATCCCGTGAAGGAAATTGGTAGCTCAGTGTGACTCATCATTAACCTTACTATGTCCAACAAAGTTTGGTTTTTCCGTTTGAACACACCATTCAATTTAGGTGTTTCGGGAGGAGTCCACTGTGAAAGAATACCATACAGTTTCAAGTAATCGAGAAAATTATTGCTCAAGTATTTTCCACCATGGTCCAACCGTAATGTTTTAATACTTTTTCCGGTATGTTTTTCTCTACTTCGTGTCGAAACTCTTTGAATTTATCAAAAGTTTCCGACTTGTGTTTCATAAGATACACATGACCACACCGTGATGCAACATCTGTAAAGGTTACGAAGTATTCTTAACCACCTCTAGCCTAGCTAGACATGGGCCCACATACGTCACCATGAACGAGGGCTAACAGTTCGGTGGCACGTACACCCTTACCACTAAAAGGTGTTTTAGGCATTTTGTCTAATGGACAAGATTCACAGACATCATATGAATTATGATCAAATCCGTCCAAGTATCCACTCTTCGAAAGTGTGGATATACGAGTCTTGTTGATGTGTCACAGACAACAATGCCACATATCAGTTTCATATGTTTTACTCAATTTGAGCCTTTTGTTTGTCATGTTATATGTTTGAGATTCATTTATATTCAAAATATAAAGACTATTATTAACATCTGCTGTACATATCAAAATGTCATCTTTATATACAAAACACCCAATGTTTCTGAATATAAAGGTATACCCGCATCTGGTTAAACAAAATGCAGAGATGATGTTCCTAGTCAAACTAGGTACAAAATAACAGTCACCTAATGTAATTACATGCCCCAAGGGCAAATACAAATAATAGGTCCCAACGGCCAAAACAGCGACTATCGCCTCGTTTCTGACTCGTAGGTCAATCTCGCCTGAAGTCAGTCTTCTGCTAATCAGCAGATCCTGCACATCAGTACATATACGAGTACCACATCCAGAATCAAAAATCCAATTTTGAAAACCAATAGTGGACATGTTTATAACAAACATACCTGAAGCCGAAGCCTTGCCCTGCCCGTCTTCACTTCCTTCAACTCTGCCTTGTACTCACGGTAGTCAAGCTTCTAGTGACCCCGTTTGCTACAATATAGGCAGACGTCTTGGGATATGTCCTTAGTCTTCCCAGAAGACTGTGATGATTTGGCCTTTCCTTTTTCTTCCTTTTCTTCACACCCCCAGAAGCCTTCGGCCAAGCCTTGGCCTTCTGGGATGTCGAAGTAAGGTGCACCTCGCGCTTCTTGCCCTTCAGAAGCTTTGGCTCTAATTCTTTCAGCATCGCAGTTAACTCTCCAAGAGTCTTTTCTTGGTTCATCATGTTATATTTCATGACGAACCCACCATAGCAGTCGGGCAGAGACTGTAAGATCAAATCCATGGAAGTCTCGGCCTCAAAGGTTATGCCTAGCTGACCTAGCGGTTCGATGTCAACAATCATCTGTGACATATAGTGCTCGACAGATGTACCCTCTGACATACGCGATTCTTTTGGAATTCATACTTCTGAGATCTAAGGTTAGATCTGTGAAGATCCTTCAATTTCAACATCATACTATAATGATCCAATCCTTTGTTCTGACGACGAAACTGAGGTGTCATTGCGGAAAACATGACGGATTGAGAACTAAAGTTATTATCACGATGAGTCTTCCAAAGCTCATGCTATACTATTTGCTCAACTCCGGGCTCAGGCCCGAGAGGTTTTTCTATGACATAGAGTAAATTCTCGGCTCCCAAGACTATTCTGAGTGTAGGACACAGAAATCAGCGACATTGTTCTAGGCTCGCGGCCTATTTGGGAGTACGGAGTAGCCCACGGGGGAACTAAATCAGAGAAATAATATGGAGTCGCCACCTGGTGTGAACCGGGAAAATGATTTAAGGCCGCACTCACCCCTCGCAAGGGAAGACCTCAAACCGTTGGGTTCAGAATGGTCCTTTACTTATGCCACTTGTAATGAAAGGATTTTTTCAATAATCTAACCAAGCCTAAGCAACATATATTTCCAAGGATAATCTATTTCTAAGTTCATGCATAAAAAAATAAATTGGAATAACGGCAAGCATATAATTTCATGAACACATTATATTGAGAAACACAGAGACGCAAATAAATAATAATTGTACAAGCATGCATATTAAAGAGAGGCAATTAAGTGCATAATGTAAATAGATAACTAAAGAGGCAATTAAGTGCATAAATATTGAAGAGAGCTAACTAAACATATGATGGGAAAGGGAATAACTAGGGAAACAAACATGCATGAAACATGATAAAGGAATCTGTTCAGTGTGTGCGCATTCGTGTAGCGTTCGTAAACGCGTTCGAACGGTAAACAGAATGCAAAGATTCGAGTAGAGTTTGATAACGTGTTTGAACAGAATATCCACGTTTGTATAGCGTCTGATAACGCATTAGAACGGGATGAGACCTGATAAATAACATACTAGCAACCCAATCATGCTCGAATACAAGGTTGGATGAAACGAAATGTGTGAATATCTCAAGTGTTACGTTACATTGTATCCAGAGTGCAAACTGCAATACCGTCCATTCAGATTCGACTACGGAATTTACGTCTGGGTTTCGATCCGTTATACCACAAAAGAGAACACATATTCCATTCATCCAAAGACCACAACATATATCAACAAACGACTCTCATGCGAGGGAATTCTAATAAACAAAAAAAAATATGAGGATAAATAAGAAGGGTGCCCTCAGCTCTAACCTCTTTGGTCGTCTCTCGAAAGTGCGTTACATGACCGTCAGAAGGGTTGGTGCTCCGCAACTCCTCCGATTCACTGCTCCACTGCTCTCGTTCGTTGCTTCGCTATTTTCAGCTGTCGTTTCCTCTGTTTTGATGCTGTTTCAGCTGTATTTTCTGGTCACAGTATTGGCTTACTGGTTTTTGGTAAATAGGGGACTGTATTGCATTTTTTAAGGGGTATTTGGCTGTTGTTTTATGCGGTAATGGAGGTGTCTTAAGGTACATTTTTTTTTCATTGTTTTTCATAATTTTAGGTTACTATTTTTGGTGGTTACGGTGCTGTGTTTTAAGTCAGTTTATTCGACAGTGAAGGGTTATTTTTGTGGGGGTTTTGTGCGTGCAGTGAGGGGGTGTCTCTGTGAGGATTTTGTGCGTGCAGTGAGGGGGTGTTTTGGGGTGATGTTTTCGGTTGCTAGAGGGTGGAGGAGAAAAAAAATATTTTGCTTGCTATTATTGTCTTGGGCGTGTAGAGCTAGGGGGAGCAAGGGTTGGATTTGTGTTTCTTTTATAGGCAAAGGCTACGGTTCCTCTTATTTGAATAGGAATGGAATCAAGCAATTATGGGGGGAATATTTCTAATTAGTATCTCACAAGGAAAACATCTAATTAAATTAGGGAGGTGATTTGTTCAAATTAGGAATGGATTTATTTGATTTGTTTTTAATTAGGTATGTGATTATTTAGATTTTATTTGATTTTTTTTAATTTCACCATGTGTTAAATATGTGTTTTTTTATTTTTGGGTGGGTTTTGGTGGGCTGATTGGGCTTGGGCATGAGGCTAGCAACAAAACCAAAAGTACTGACACCGTTCGAACGCTGATTCGAACGCTACACAAACGCCTGCAATCTACTTGCGTTCGAATGTGTTCACGAACGCAGCACGAACGAAAGTAGTGAACATGTGAATTGAATCCGATGACATACTGATTCTGAATTTCCCCTTCCGATATTCGTTTCCCGCGACTTTCGCAACCTAAAGAGTAGTGTCCGTACAAGACTCATCATTGGGACTTATATGCAAAATGCAGTGCCTACAGTCGCCCTCACTTTGATGGGACTTGTGCATTGTGTGACAATGACAATCCTATCAAAGTTATGCAATGTATTTTTACTTACCTGGCTCGCCAGCTGCCACTTGACTTGCCTGCTGCTTCGAGCTGAGTTGATGATGTAGTGGACCTCGATCCTGGGATGCATCCCAATAACTACAACCGACAACGGAGGCCTCGACCCTGGGATGCAACCCAATACCGTTGAAAATGTGGGTCACGACCTTGAGACGTATCCCCAAAACTGATAATGTAGGGGGCCAACGAACCTGGGATGCATCCCAATAACTGCAACCAACAACGAGGGCCTTGACCCTGGGATGCATCTCGATAACGTTGACAATGTGGGTCACGACCCTGGGACGCATCCCTAAAACTCCTGATGATGTTGGTCACGACCCTGGGATGCATCCCCAAAACTACTGATGATGTGGGTCACGACCTTGGGACGCATCCCCAAAATTGCTGATGATGTGGGTCAGGACCCTATGACGCATCCCCAAAACTGCTGATGATGTGGGTCCTGACCCTCGGGACTCATCCTCAAAACTGATGCTGATGTGGGTCACGACCCTGGGACGTATCCCCAAAACTGATGCTGATGTGGGCCTCACCCCCGGGACTCATCCCCAAACTGATACTGATGTGGGCCTTGGCCTACAGACTGATACTGATGTGGGCCTCGCCCCCAGACTGATACTGATGTGTTGTTGCTTCTAAGTAATACTGTTCCAGGCACAGATCCTAATGGAACACATATGGTTCATCAATGATGAAACTATTCCATTAATCTTCGAATACACAAGAACCGCGTAAGTCGGAGAGAGTCAGAAAACAACCTGGGGTATGAGTTTCTGATCTCACCTCATAAAGATGTCAATCTTATTGAGGTATACCAACTGACTACGTATGAGGAAGTGATACAATGTATCGACTCCATATTATGACAAAGTGTCATGAATCCAAAATGGATTCCATGTATATCAACAAGTTTGGATTAATGCAAGGCATTGTGCCTATTGGTACTGTATAAGTCTTTAAGGAAGACGTACATGGATGGCAACATACCAACGTATAAAGCTAGGCTTTTAGCGGAAAGGTATCGTTATCAATATTATGTCGATTACGATTCAACCTTTTAACTGTTGCCACGGTAAATCCATTTGGATGATGCTTGCTAAAGCTGCATGTTTCATGTATGAAATATGTCAGCTGAACGGGAAAATCGCTTTCCTGAAAAGGAAACCTTTTGAGGATGTTTACAACATCCTGTTGGTTTTATCGTACCATAACTAGCAAACAAGGTTTGCGGGTTATTCCATCCATGTTTGGATTGATGCAAGCATAAGGTTCTTGGAATTATCGTTTTGATATAATCATAATGGAGTATGATTTAATTCAAAACGAAAATGATTCTTGTGTATATAAGAGGTTTAGTGGGAGTGCACTGACAGTGGCTGTCCTATAAATAATGATAATATGTCATTTCTTGGAAATGAAAGTCCCATAATAACAATCGGTGAAAGCTTGGCTTTCATAGAACTCTCCGAGAAATCGTACATTGAAAAATGTACGCGACCTGGTGTCTTATACGCTTTGAGCATATGGATCACAAACAGGCCAATCCGAGTGATAGTCACTGGATTGATGTTAAGAACATCCATTAGTATCTTAGAGAATTAATGATGCTGTCTTAAACTATGGAGAATGAGAACTTGAAGTGACTGGGATCACTGTAGCAATTTTCCTAAACCGATTAGACGACTAAAAGTTGCAAACGGTACTATACAGTTTGAATAATGGAACAGTGAGCTGGAAATCTTCCAAGCAAGATACTGTTACCGAATAAACAACAAATGCGGGTTATTACTGCAGCTGAGGCGGTAATAGAAGCCATTTGGGTCGATAATAAATCTAATTAGATTAGATATAATTCTGTTACCAGCTGAGATATGCATCAGCACAGGCTAAAGAATTAATGGTCTCATCAACGATCCAGATACATACTCCGATATTCATCTGATTCGTTCGGACCATACATCGTGGCGATGTGATGATCGTATAAATCGCGTCAGACGATAATCATGCAAATCCGCTGACGAAAGCTTTTTCTCAGCAGTTTGAGCCAACCGTACATAGTTCGGGTGTAAGACACTCGAGTGACTGGCTATAGGCCAAGTGGGAGATAGTTGGACAATTATGACCCATAGCGTCACTATTTGTACAGATCATGGTGTTGTTGTACAAATTAACTATGTGACAAAGGAGATTGCACTCTTATCATTTGTGATTAGATCACCTAGATGTATAAATGATAGGAGGTCCATGTGATTTATTCCTGGATTGAGAATGATATAAGACAGTATCAGTCCACGAAGGATAAATCATTAAACATCCATATTCAGAGCATTATCGAGATTGGACATCGATGAATGCGTAAAAGACTAGTATTACACTTGTGCGCGTTGTGAGGGCACAACAGCATAGTTCTCATATATTTTTGTATAGGACACTCATGCAAGTGTAATAGGAGGTTGTGTTTTACCGATGGTACGGGAAACAGCTTCGCTCTGGATAAGACACCCTCAGAATTCCATTGGTAGTATGACTATGTGTCTATGGAAGTCCGAAATCAGGGTAGGTGTATTTGGTCTTAACCTGAGACTTGCACCGCTAATACTTGCGACAATCAATATACTTTGGTTGCGGTCATCCAGGGCTTTAACAGGTTTTATGTACGCCTATGCTGGGTATATTGAGAATCGTAGTGTGTTGGGTGTGATGTCAAGACGGAAGTGTCACTCCAGTCATATGGAGTTGATGATCGCGCAGGGATACAGAACTGGTTTTCTAAAAAGGTTACAACCGCCGGATAATATGACTTGGTCATGATTATCTGATATTAAAGAGACTAGTTGCTCGTAATCCGATATATGCTTCGTACGGGGCAGACACTGTACCAGCCCCAGGCCTTGCATGTGATCATCCGATACTGGATCGAAATACGCAATACTATGTATACTAAGCATGATATAGATCCTTTATTCCTGTAAGGATATTTCTGGAGAATTGGGTAGGCATGGCACTTTGCTAGAAGCCAACCTTGTCTTGTAAATCGGTATAAACGTAGTACTAGGTACTTACGTGTTCGGATAGTCCGACGACCGAATTTACTGCCAACATATTCGGGGATCTCATGGGTCGCTTCCAGAAGATTCACCGATGACGTATGACTCGCACTTATATTAATCTGGGATTAATTAGATGAGAGAGAAAATTAATCTGGGATTAATAGCGGAGATATTTTATCTGTGATAAAATATCATTTAAAGAGAGAACGATTAATTTGGAATTAATCGATAAATTAATATATTCGATATATTAAACGAAATTGGATTTCGACGCGGAATGAAAATTAGATTTTAATTCGGACGAACGAGTTAATTTAGAATTAATTCGTTAGCGATGTGAATAGAGATTTTGCTAGGCGTAATCATTTAATTGCGTCGCAATGGAAAATTCGTTAATTTGGAATTATCGAACCCGAGCCTGGGATTGTTTGCGAGCGCATTCGCATTTCGAATGCGAGTGCGGCACGTAAGTCAAATCAAGCGTCAAATCATTAGTCACATCAAACGTCAAATCGCTAGTCACTTCAAGCGTCAAATCACTTGTCACTTTGAGTGATGTGACTTGACAACTTGATTGACTTGATGTAAGTTGATGTTTCAGTGTGTTACACTCAAGTGTGATTAAATGAAATGACTTATACCATTTTATTTGATTTTTTGGTATATCATTCATTAACTTGTTTTTTGAAAGAATGAAAACTCTTCTCTCTCTCCATTCTCTTCCTCACTCACGCCCACAAGGGCTCATTTTCTTCTGGTTAGGCAGTGAACTGCCGAGAGTTTGAAGAAATAGGGAAGCAAAGTGCTTGGTTTTTGTGGAAAAAATCAAGAGAGCTAGCACTCCGAGAGACATGCGAAGGTGATAGGGAAGTCCACCCATGAGTCGGGAATTGTTTGACGAAGCTTGGAGCTTGGATTCTTGAAGATTGATGATCGAAAATGGTGATGACAGAAGCTTACTGCCGTAAGCTGTGACAGTGAGCAGAATCAATTTTTTGTTCGTCAAAGCGTCGCTCAACCGATCGATGTGAGTATTCCGCAACTCCTTGTATGTATTCACATGTGTTTCATGCTTGTTTATTGATCATTGGGACCTTAGTAAACTCCAACAATGCATACGTTCGTGTAGCGTTAGGAAACGTGTTCGAACGAGATTGCCAAAATGGCATCTGAAATGACACAAACACATATGTGGATGAACAAATACACAATGTAAGACCTCGTGTGCCCGATGGAAGATATTTCACATTCAATCGGGTGCACCTCGTCCGGCGCGGCAAAACATCATGGAAAAGGTAGCCTCCCTCGAATAGAGGACCTTTAATCCACCCTAGTTAGCCTATGCGCATTATATTACAAAGCATATAAAATAAAGACAACGATAATATAGGACCTCGTATACTCGATTAAACATATCTCACATTCAATCAAACATACTCCGTCCGGCTCGGCAAAATATCATGGAAAAGGTAGCATTTAGGCATTTTTCTCGAATAGAGAACCTTTAATCCACCCTAGTTAGCCCATGCGCACTATATCATCATGCATAAATAAGTAACATGCAGAAAGTAATAGCATACTAACGACTAAATCATGCTTAAAAGATAAATAACATACTAGCAACCCAATCATGCTCGAATACAATGTTGGATGAAACGAAATGTGTGAATCTCTCAACTGGTACATGGCATTGTATCCCATTCGGCTACGGAATTTACGTCCGGGTTTCCATTCGATATACCACAAGAGAGAACACATATTCCATTCATCCAAAGACCACAATATATATCAACAAACGACTCTCATGCGAGGGAATTCTAATAAACAACAAAAAAGATGAGAATAAATAAGAAGGGTGCCCTCAGGTCTAACCTCTTAGGTCGTCTCTCGAAATTGCGTTACACGGCCGTCAGAAGGGTTGGTGCTCCGCAACTCTTCTGGTTCACTGCTCCACTGCTCTCATTCACTGCTTCGCTGTTTTGAGCTGTCATTTCCTCTGTTTTGCTGTTGTTTCTGTTGTATTTTCTGGTCATAGTATTGGCTTACTAGTTTTCGATAAATATGGGACTGTATTACATTTTTTAAGGGGTATTGGGCTGTTTTTTTATGCGGTAATGGAGGTGTCTTAAGGTATATTTTTTTTCACCGTTTTTCATAATTTAGGTTACTATTTTCGGTGGTTACGGTGGTGTGTTTTAAGGCAGTTTATTCGGCAGTGAAGGGCTGTTTCTGTGGGGGGTTTTGTGCGTACAGTGAGGGGGTGTCTCTGTGAGGATTTTGTGCATGCAGTGAGGGGGTGTTTAGGGTGATGTTTTCGGTTGCTAGAGGGTAGAGGAGAAAAGAATTATTTTGCTTGCTATTCTTGTCTTGGGCGTGTAGAGCTAGGGCGAGCAAGGGTTGGGTTTGTGTTTCTTTTATAGGCAAAGCTAGGGTTCCTCTTGTTTGAATAGGAATGGGATCAAGCAATTATGGGGGGAATATTTCTAATTAGTATCTCACAAGGAAATCATCTAATTAAATTAGGGAGGTGATTTGTTCAAATTAGGAATGGATTTATTTGATTTGTTTTTAATTAGGTATGTGATTATTTAGATTTTATTTGATTTGTTTTAATTTCACCATGTGTTAAATATGTGTTTTGTTATTTTTGGGTGGGTTTTGGTGGGCTGATTGGGCTTGGGCGTGAGGCTAGCAACAAAACCAGAAGTACCGACATCGTTCGAACGCTGATTCGAACGCAACACGAACGCCCGCAATCTGCTTGACGTTCGAACGTGTTCACGAACACAGCACGAACGAAAGCAGTGAACATGTGAATTGAATCCGATGACATACTTATTCTGAATTTCTCCTTCTGACATTCGTTTCCCGCGATTTTCGCAACCTAAATAGTAGTGCCTCCTTACGAGACTCATCATCGGGACTTATATGCAAAATTTAGTGCCTACACTGAGATTCATCTCCCAATCTGGAAAATTGGAGTCGTTAAAGACATTATCGCCAATAATGATGTCCCTAACGCTAATCTTTCCAGCCATCTTGATTGCAATATTCCAACTATCCAATCAACGATTTCGGGTACACTCAAAATGTAATGGTTACTATAGTCCAACTATATAACCAACTACAAGTGGAGTAGTGTCTTGTATATTCTAACTGTTCAAAGAAAGCAATAAAATATATTAGTCCAACTAATATATATTTTATAACGACGATAAATAAAGTAAAACAGAGCGCGTTAAACCAGTATTAAACGAAATTGCAAATTTAATACTGGCCTCCCACTATTTTTTGGGGAGCCCCTAACCCTCTGTGGAGTACTCGGGAAACCCAGTTTCCTAGTGGGCTAGGATCCCGTTAAATAACACAAAACCTTGACTTTGGCCAACAAACTGTATGAAACTTAACTAGGTAGATCTCTAAGATCAATTGGATCACATCCAATTCTTAGATTCGGTAGGTGGACCTCTAAGTCCAAAACATATATCCAATATATCATCCTAACATTTTCCTCTGAATCAACTAAGCCTTGGGTTTGGCTTAACAAGCTTAATGATTCCATTTAAGCGCGACCCATTGACAATGGGAAAGCTTCGTAATCCATGTTGATGTACAGAAGTGACCTTGACTTTGGCCAACAAGTCACAACTGCCCAAGACATGCGATATATAACAAAAATTTTCGTGGTTCAAACACATCCGCGATGGACAATGATCATGACTTTGGCCAACAAACCAATGCCAATCTTGGATCTTGAGAGAGAACCACTCAATGGAAGGAAAATGTTTAATATTAAAGTGACGGTTTTTCACGTAAATTGACAACCAATTTATTATCTTTGATTAGGTCTCATCATACACCATTAAACATGCATTCTAAAAGCATAATAAGGCGCGATAAATTAATAATGATATGCGGATGGGTATATAATACAATTTGTTCCTAGAAAAAATCACTCTCTCTTTCCTCTCTCCTGCTAGCACTTTACATACTTCTACCCAATTACATAATTCATTAAAGAAACCTCATTTGCATTGATGGGAATTGGTGAGAAGAGAAATACAAAGAGATAAGAAGGTGAAAGGCTGGACACGCAGGTCCAATTTAATAAATTCCAAATTTACAACAATTTACAAAATTACCCCCACCCATCTAATATCCATCCGATATACATTATTCATATAAATACATCCAAGTATTCACACAAAGCATGCTGTCAATCAATCTAGTCCAATTAATTAATCTTCAATTAATGGCCATCCAATGTTCATACGACGATTTGATTTGCGCGAGTCCAACTCGTTTAAGAATAAATACTCAAAGTAAGTATTCTTGAATTATATAGAACTACAATTTCAAATCCAATTTAAATTGTATCCAATACTAATTCGTGTTTAATTCCAAATTAAACAATTACACTTATTTTAGTGCCTTAAAGACTTGGATTCCAAATCCAATCTAAATAGATCTTAAAGGCCCAATTAGCATCCAATAATATTCAATTAAAGTTCATTGGGCTTTCAATTAATTCTTTAGGCATGGGTTTTGGCCATTATGGATCCAACCCAAGATGCCAAGGCCCAAGTTAGGAATCACCCTATGCCACAAAATCAATTTAGGCCCATTAGGCCCAATTAAATTATTAAAGGCCCAATAGTCATAATTGGACTTTATGGAAATGGTTTTAGGCCCAATTGGATCCAACCCCATTGTCCAAATGTTGGGTTTCTACAGTCTAACCGGGATCGATTTAAGCAATGAAACAATATGCGAATACATCAAGGAGGTGCGGAATACTCACAATGATCGGTTGAGCGATGCGAGGAACAATAAAAATTCAAGCTTTTCTCCTCCAAGGCTCACGGCATTGGCTGTTTTGAGCTCCTCAATCTACGACCATGGAAGGATCTCAGAGCTCCAAGCTTTCGAATGATGATTCCATGCTCACGGGTGCGGTTCCCTATCACCTTCGCAAGACTCCGGAAGTGTGCTAGCACTTGTTAATTTTTGCCACAAAAATCACCTTGCTTCTCCTTGTCATTCTCGGCTTTGAGCAGAAATGGAGGAAGAAAATTGCCCCTTGGGCGAGAGAGAGAGGAATAGAGAAATGTGTTAGTTGTTGGTTGTTGGAAAATTGTGTATCTAATACACAAATTAGAAATTCAAAATTCATTTTCCAAATTTTGCTTTCCAAAATTCAAAAGGCATTAAAGCCACAACCACTTCCATCAATCAATCAAGTGACAAATTGTCACATCACTCAAAGTGACAAATGATTTGACGCTTGATGTAACTAATGATTTGACGCTTGATGTGACTTGTGGGCCGCACTTAAATTCGCAATGCGAGTGCGCCCGCAAACACTCCCGGGCTCGGGTTCACTTTAAAAGAATTTTCCGTTGCGACGAAATTAAATCTAAATTATTTAAATAACTTTGCCTAGCAAAATTACTATTCACGTCGCTAACGAATTAATTCTAAATTAACACGTTCGCCCGAATTAAATTCTAAATTTAATTCCGCGTCGAAATCCAATTTCGTATAATATATTGAATATATTATTTTATCGATTAATTCCAAATTAATCGTTTTCTCTATTTAATTAATATTTTATCCCAGTTAAAATATCTCCGTAATTAATCCCAGATTAATTTTCTCTCTCATTTAATTAATCCTAGATTAATAAAGTGCGAGTCATACGTCATCGGTGAATCTTCGAGAAGCGACCCATGAGATCCCCGGATATGTCGGCAGTAAATCCGGTCGTCGGACTATCCATACACATACGTACCTAGTACTACATTTGTACCGATTTACAAGACAAGGTTGGCTTCTAGCAAAGCGCCATGCCTACCCAATTCTCCAGAAATATCCTTACAGGAATATGTGATCTGTATCAGACATAGTATACGTAGTATTGCGTATTTCGATCCAGTATCAAATGTCACATGCAAGGCCTGGGGCTGGAAATGTGTTTGCCCCGTACGAAGCACATATCAGATCTCTGCTAACTAGTCTCTATAATCGGATAAACATGACCTAGTCATTTTATCCCGATGACTGTAGTACATAAGAGACCAGTTTCGTATCCTTCGTGATCATCATCTCCACTATGACTGGAGTCATACTTCCATCTCGACATCACACCCAATACACTACGATTCTCAATATACCCAGAAGAGGCGTACACAGAACCTGTTAAAGCCTGGACGACCCGTTAGCTTCGCAACCAAACCAAGTATATTGATTGTCGCAAGTGCGGTGCAATCTCAGGTTAAGACCTAATACACCTACCCTGATTCGGACTTCCATACACACATAGTCCATACTACCAATGGAATTCTGAGGAGTCTATCCAGAGCGAAGCTATTTTCCGTACCATCGGTAAAGCACAAACTCCTACTACACTTGCATGAGTATCCTAGACCCAAATATATGAGAACTATGTCGTTATTCCCTCACAACGCGCACAAGTGTAATACTAGTCTATTCCGCATTATCGATGTCCAATCTCGATAATACTACGACTAGGGATATTTAATGATTAAACCTTCATGGATTAATACTGTCTCATATCATCTCAATCCAGGAACTAATCATAAGGACCTCCTATCATTTATACATCTTGGTAATCTAATTACAAATGATAAGAGAGCAATTTCCTTTGTCACATAGTTAATTTGTACAACAACACCATGATCTATACAATAGTGACGCTATGGGTCATAACTGTCCAACAATCTCCACTTGGCCTATAGCCAGTCACTTGAGTATCCTACACCCGAACTATGTACGGTTCGCTCAAATTTCTACTGAGGAAAGGCTTTCGTCAACGAATTTGTATGATTATCATCTGATGCGATTTATACGATCATCACATCGCCACGATGTATGATCCAAACGAATCAGATGAATAATCAAAGTATATATCTGGATCGTTGATGAGACCATTAATTCTTTAGCCTGTGTTGAAGCCTAGCTCAGCTGCTGACAGAACTATATCTAATCTAATTAGATTATTATCAATCCAGAAGGCTTCTATTGTTGCCTCAGCTGCAGCAATAATCCACTTTGTTGTTTATTCGGTAACAGTATCTTGCTTGGAAGATTTCCAGCTCAGTGTTCCGTTATTCAAACTTTATAGTACCGTTCTTACGACTTATAGTCGTTATTGTCGGTTAGGAAACTTGCAACGGTGAACCCTGTCACTTCAAGTTCTCATTCTCCATAGTATAAGAAAGCATCCTTAGTTCCTCTAAGATACTTAAAGATGTTCTTAACATCAATCCAATGATTATCACTTGGATTGGCCCGATTACATTATTTCAATGTACAAGTTCTCGAAGAGTGCTAACAACTTTTAAATCTATCCCATTAGATCTTTATTCCTAGAATAAAAGTTGTTTCTCCCAAGAATTCTACGGAGAATTTTCATGAAAGCCAAGCTTTCACCGATTGTAATTATGAGAATATCATTTCCAAGAAATGACATATTATCATTATTTAGGACATTCATTGCCAGTGCCCTCCCACTAACCTCCTTACATACACAAGAATCAATTTCTTTTTGAATCAAATCATACACCATTATGATTACATAAAAACGATAATTTCAAGAATGCTATGCTTGCTTCAATCCATCCATGGATCGAATTAACTTGTAACCTGTTTGCTCATTTTGGTACGACAAAACTGTCAGGATATTATAAACATCCTCCAAAAGGTTTCCGTTAAGGAAAATGGTTTTGGCATTCAGTTGCCATATTTTATAAATGAAACATGCAGCATCAGCAAGCATTATCCAAATGGATTTAACAATGGCAACGGTAAAAAGGTTTCGTCGTAATCGACACAATGTTGATAACGATACCTTGTCACTACAAGCCTAGCTTAGTACATTTGTATGTTGCCTTCCATGTATGTCTTCCTTGAAGACTTATATAGTACCAATAGGCATAATGCCTTGTGGTACATCAACTAGTATCCAAACTTAGTTGATATACATGGAATCCATTTCGGACTTCATGGCACTTTGCCATAATAGGGAGTCGATACCTTGTATCACTACCTCATACGTAGTCAGTTCGCATTCCTCAATAAGATTGACATCTTTATGAGGTGAGATCAGAAACCCATACCTCCCAGGTTGTTTTCTGACTCTCTCCGACTGACGTGGTTCTTGTGTATTCGAAGATTATTGGTATAAGTTCATCCTTGATGAACTATTAGTGTTCCATTAAAGAATCGGTGCCTGGAATAGTATTACTCCGATTTTCATTGAGTTTTACTATCCTCCCACTTACCACTGCATATAGGTATTCCTCTTAGGAAAACCGCATGGTGAACAACAATTACATTGTTCTCTTGTGAGTTATGTAAGTACTATACTTTGGTTTCCCTAGGATAACCAACTTAGGCACTTATCCGATTTGGGTTCTAGTTTGGTATCATCCAAACATATGCCTAGCATACTCAAATCTTCAGGAATGAGAAAACCCAGTTTCTTTCATGTTCATATCTAATATGAAGTCTATCAAACAGATTTTATGGAACCTTATTCAAAATAAGTTTTACACTGTTTAAAGCTTATCCCTTTGAAGGAAATGGTCGTCAGAGTGACTCATGATTAACCATACTAATTCCAACAAGGTTCGGTTTCTCTGTTCGGAAACACCGTCAAATGACGGTTCCGGGAGAGTCCTCATTGAAAGAATACTATACTCTTTCAAGTATATGAGAAACTTATTGCTTAAGTATTTTCATCATGATCTAACCGTGATGGTTGTTAATACTTTAGCCGATCTGTTTGTCTACTCGAGTCGAAACTCTAAAAGTTTCCGATTTATGTTTCAAAAGAAACACATAAACCACAACACGATGCTACATCCGTAAGGGTCACGAAATATTATATCCACCTCTAGCCTAGCTAGATATGGGCCCACCTACACCACTATGAACAGGGCTACAGATCGGTGGCATTTACACTTTTACCAAGTAAATAGTGTTTTAGGCACTTTGCCCAATAAACTAGATTCGTAGACATTATTTGAATGGAATCAAATTTGTCCTAGTATCTACTCTTCAAAAGTGTGGATATGCGAGTCTTGTTAATTCTGTCCCAGATAACAATGCCACAATTAAGTCTCAACTGATTAATTCAGTTTGAGCTATTTGTTTGCCATGTTTCATATTTTTGAGATTTATTTATATTCAAAATATAAATACTGTTATTCACATCTAATGTATTTATCTCAATATCATCTTTATATAATAAACACTTTAGTGTTCTAGAATATAAAGGTTACCCGCAACGGGTTAAACCCTGATATAGAGATAATGTATCTAGTCAAACTAGTTACATTTTAACAGTTTCTAATTTAAGTACACCGAAGGGTAGTTCCTAAACTTAGGTATCTACGGTTAAAACAACGACTCTCATCCTGTTCCTATTCGTAGATCAATCTCATCTGAAGTCAATATCCTGCTCTCAGTAGATTCTGCTATCAGTACATATTTATGTACCACACCAGTATCTAAAATCCAATTTTAATACTAGTTGCGAACATGTTTATGACAAATATATTTGAAGCCGGAGCCTTGCACCGTCTTCAATTCCTTCATGTCTGCCTTGTCCATACGGCAGTCACGCTTCCGTGTCCCTGTTTGCCACAGTTTAGGCAAACATTTTGGGATATGTCATTTGTCTTCCCAGAAGATTATAATGATTTTGCCTTTGCCCCTTTTCGGTACCCCAGAAGCCTTTGGCCAAGCCTTGGCCATCCGCAATG
The DNA here is from genome assembly GCA_019454045.1 of Zanthoxylum bungeanum. Taxonomy (NCBI): domain Eukaryota; kingdom Viridiplantae; phylum Streptophyta; class Magnoliopsida; order Sapindales; family Rutaceae; genus Zanthoxylum; species Zanthoxylum bungeanum. The sequence continues at coordinate 80,587 of SKCR01026698.1, read as the reverse complement.
TCGAAATAAGATACGCGCCTTGCGCTTCTTGCCTTATTGCAAACTTTGGCTTTGACTCCTTGAGTATAGCCATTAACTCTCCAAGAGTTTACTATTGCAATTTAGTAGTTCAAAGATCTAAAATAGATCTATGAAGATCCTTCAATTTCATTATCATACTTTAAGGATCTAATCCTCAATTCTGATTAAGAAATTAAGGAGTCTATTTGGCAAGCATATTGGGATTTAAACTAAAGTTATCATCACATGAATATTCCAATATCATGTTCTACTTATCTGTTTAACTCCGGGCTTAGGCCTAAGATGTTATTTTATCAAATAAAGTAACTTCTTAGTTTTCAGGACATCATGAAATTTATTCACAATTTGAAAATTAAAGTCGTTTAAATACATTTTCACCCAGGATTATGTTTTAAACACTAATCTTTCAATATCTTGATTCCAATAGTCCAACTATCGAATCATGATTTTATTTTTTACTATATTAATATAATGATTACTATAGTCCAACTATATAATCAACTATAATTTAATTGATTAAATTCAATTATATTGATTACTATAATCCAATTATAAAATCAATTATAATTCAATTGTTAATTCAAATATATTGGTTACTATAATCCAATTATATACCCAACTATAAATGAAATAGTTTGAATACAGTCCAACTGTTTAATTAAAAAAACATTAATGATTAGTCCAACTAATATATTAATTTATTGACGAATAATTTGTAATGAGCGCGTATGGCAAGTAACTAAACGAATATTGTAAATTTAATACTTGCCTCCCACTATTTTTCGGCGAGCCTCTAACCCTCTGTTGAGTACTCGGGAAACCTTGTTTCCTAGTGGGCTATGATCCCCTTAAATAACACACAATCTTAACTTTGGCCAACAAATTGTATGATAATTAACTAGGTGGATATCTAAGATCAATTGGATCCCATCCAATTCCTAGATCCAGTAGGTGGACATCCAAGTCCGAAATATATATCTTATATATGCCAATATATCCAATATATTGCCTAACATTTTTCCTCTGAATCAACTAAGCCTTGGCTTTGGCACAACAAACTTAGTGATCCCAGTTAAGCGGAACCCATTGACTATGGAAAGCTTCGTAATCAATGTCGATGGACAAGAAGTGATCTTGACTTTGGCCAACAAATCACAACTTGGACAAGACACCAATATGGAAAAAAGCCTTCATGATTCAAACACATCCTCGACGGACAAAGGCCTTGACTTTGGCCAACAAACCAATGCCAGTCTTGGATCTTGAGTAAGAATCACTCAATGGAAGGAAAAATGATTAATATGATGTGTTGAGGGTTTTTCGCGTGCAATTGGCACCAATTAATTATCTTTGTTAAGGTCTCATCATCATACACACTTAAACATGCATTCTAAACACATAATAAGGCGCATATAAATAAAATAATAATGATATGCGGATGGATACTTAAACATTGTTCATAGAACAAATCTCTTCATTTCCTCCCTCCCGCTAGCACAAGTATTACTTCTACCCGATTACATAACACTTCTAAAGAAACCTCATTTACATTGAGGGGAATAGGTGAGAAGAGAAATACACAGAGTAAGGAGGTAATAGGCTGGACACGCAAGTCCAATTTAATAAATTCTAAATTTATTACAACAATTTCCAAAATTGCCCCACCCATCTAATATCCATCCGATATACATTATTCATGCATCACAACCATGTATTCACACAAGCATGTTATCAATCAATCTAATCCAATTAATTAATCTAATAATGAATGACCATCCAATTTTCAAACAACGATTTGATTTTGCGCGAGTCAAACTCGTTTTGCGAATAAGTACTCAAAGTACGAATTCTTGAATTAAATTAAACTACAACATTAAATCCAATTTAATTTGTATTTAGTACTAATTCATTATTTAATTCCAAATTAAATAATATACACTTTATAATGTACCTTTACGACTTAGATTCCAAATCTAATCGTTACGTGTCTCAAAGCCCGATTAACATCCAATGTTAATTTAATTTAAAGTCCAATGGCTTTTAATTAATTTCTAAGGCATGGACTTTTGGTCAATATGGGTCAAACCCAAATACCAAAGCCCATTTAAGGAATCACCCTTATTTGCCAAGAAACCAATTTAGGCCCATTAGGCCCAATTAATATTAAAGGTCCATTTAAGTCATAATTGGACTTTATGGATATGGTTTTGGGACCAATTAGATCCAACCAATTTTCCTAAACCAATCTTGGTACAACCAAGCCCATTTAAGCCCAATTACAACTTTTAAGCCCAATTTCCAAAATAGCCCCAATTAATTAACTTAAAAATTCCAAATTTCACAATAATTAATCTAAAGTGTATGCCATAATTAATTACCCAAATTAACATTTCCAAAAACAAAAATTTGTACAATTAATTATGCTCATTAACATCAAAACACGTCCAACACATTTTAATCAAAAATCAACTCATTTTCATGCATCAAAGTCTCGGCATTTTTGGGGATTTATAATCCGATTCGTTTTCAATCCAATTGAATTACAAATCAACATTACCCAATGTTTTCCAACTCATCCAATGATCAAAAACATAAAATACCAAGACATTAGGGCAAGAGTAGTATTCGGCCAAGCCTCACCAATTTGGGGAAAATTGTTCCAAATCAATTTTAATGAAATTGATCATATCCAACTTCAATTAAACATCATTCAATTCATACTCAATCAAAAATTTATCAAATCATGCTCAAATTCAATTTACCCAATTTTAACCTAAGTTCAAGTTTCATGCTCAACTTGGCTCTGATACCATTGTTGGGATTCTACGGTCTAACCGGGATCGATTTAAGCAATGAAACAATATGCGAATACATCAAGAGGTGCGGAATAACTAATGATGACGTTGAGCGATGTGAGGAACAACAAAACTTCAAGCTTTTCTCCTCCAGGGCTCACGGCAGTGGGTGTTTTGAGCTCCAATTTTTTGCCATGGAAGGATCTCCAAGCTCCAAGCTTTCGAATGATTGATTCCAGCTCAGGGTGCGGTTCCCTATCACCTCGCGCAAGACTCCAGAAGTGTGCTAGAACTTGGTAATTTTTGCCACAAAATCACCTTGCTTCTCCTTGCCATTCTCGGCTTTGAACAGAAATGGAGGAAGAAAATTGCCCCTTGGGCGCGAGAGAGAGAGGAGAGAGGAAGAGAGAAATGTGTTAGTTGTTGGTTGTTGGAAAATTGTGTATCTAATACACAAATTAGAAATTCAAAATTTATTTTCCAAATTTTGCTTTCCAAAAGTCAAAAGGAATTAAAGCCACAACCACTTCCATCAATCAATCAAGTGACAAATTGTCACATCACTCAAAGTGACAAGTGATTTGACGCTTGATGTGACTTGTGGGCCGCACTTAAATTCGCAATGCGAGTGCGCCCGCAAACACTCCCGGGCTCGGGTTCGCTAATTCCAAATTAAAGAATTTTCCGTTGCGATGAAATTAAATCTAATTTAATTAACTAACTTTGCCTAGTAAAATTACTATTCACGTCGCTAACGAATTAATTCTAAATTAACTCGTTCGCCCGAATTAAATTCTAAATTTAATTCCGCGTCGAAATCCAATTTCGTATAATATATCGAATAAATTTTTATCGATTAATTCCAAATTAATCATTTTCTCTATTTAATTAATATTTATCCCAGATAAAATATCTCCGTAATTAATCCCAGATTAATTTTCTCTCTCATTTAATTAATCATAGATTAATAAAGTGCGAGTCATACGTCATCGGTGAATCTTCGAGAAGCGACCCATGAGATCCCCGGATATGTTGGCAGTAAATCCGGTTGTCGGACTATCCGAACACGTACGTACTTAGTACTACGTTTGTACCAATTTACAAGACAAGGTTGGCTTCTAGCAAAACGCCATGCCTACCCAATTCTCCAGAAATATCTTTACTGGAATATCTGATCTGTATCAGGCGTAGTATACGTAGTATTACGTATTTCGATCCAGTATCGGATGTCACGTGCAAGGCCTGGGGCTGGAAATGTGTCTGCCCTGTATGAAGCACATATCAGATCTCTGGTAACTAGTTTCTATAATCGGATAAACATGACCTAGTCATTTTATCCCGATGACTGCAGTACATAAGAGAACCAGTTCCGTATCCTACGTGATCATCATCTCCACTATGACTGGAGTGATACTTCCATCTCGACATCACACCCAATACATTATGATTCTCAATATACCCAGAAGAGGCGTACACTGAACCTGTTAAAGCCTTGGACGACCAAAACCAAAGTATATTGATTGTCGCAAGTATTAGCGGTGCAAGTCTCAGGTTAAGACCAAATACACCTACCCTGATTCGGACTTCCATAGACACATAGTCATACTACCAATGGAATTCCGAGGGGTCTATCCAGAGCGAAGCTGTTTTCCGTACCATCGGTAAAACACAACCTCCTACTACACTTGTATGAGTATCCTATACCCAAATATATGAGAACTATGTCGTTATGCCCTCACAACGCGCACAAGTGTAATGCTAGTCTATTCCGCATTATCGATGTCTAATCTTGATAATACTACGACTAGGGATATTTAATGATTAAACCTTCGTGGATTGATACTGTCTCATATCATCTCAATCCAGGAACTAATCATAAGGACCTCCAATCATTTATACATCTTGGTAATCTAATTACAAATAATAAGAGAGCAATTTCCTTTGTCACATAGTTAATTTGTACAACAACACCATGATCTGTACAAATAGTCACACTATGGGTCATAACCGTCCAACACCAAAACCATACTTGGCCCAACCAAGCCCATTAACCCAATTACAACAAATTAAATTAACATATTATTCCAAATTACATATAATCCAATTAAAGTGTAATTGCCACAATTAATCAATTAATCTATTATCCAAAACACTAATTAATTCAACTAATCATGCTCAACATTTCCAACACAAATTGAAGCAAAATCAATTCATTTCAACATGCTACATCCCACGGAAATTACATGAAATAACATCCAATTTTGATTTCAATCCATTAAATCAACAATCAATATTCATTTCACGTTTTTAACATATCCAATTGTCAAAATTCAAAAATCACCATGCGCATTACTAAGGGTTCCATTCAGCCATGTCTTAGGATTTGGGGAAATTAATCTAATCAATTATTCACAAATCCAATGATGCACAAATCCAATTCGTCATCATCAAAACACAACCAAACAACCAATTTGGAAAATTATAAGTTCCAAGTAAAAATCCCCAAATAAAGTCCATAAACCATAGGTTCAAATCATGCTTAGAAATTGCTCTGATACCATTGTTAGTGTCTCTAAGACATGCCAAGGATCTCTAAGTCATGATTTGTGTGTGAATATATCAAGATAAGTTACGGAAATTACTTACATTGATTGGTTGAAGTTCAAAACTTTTTCCTTGAATGTAGAAGCTCCAAGCCTTCCTTTTGAGTTCCAAACTCTTAGGTGAGTTTCTCTATCACCTTTCTTTGACTCCTTTAAGTGCTAGCTTGAACAAAATTGAAACAAAAATTTCTCCTCCAAGAAGAAGCAAGTTCGGCAATGAGAGAATGAGAGAGAGAGTGAATAGTTTTCTTTTGTTTTCCAAAAACTAACTAATAAATTTAACTTCCAAAGTTCACTTAAGTGTTTTTGTTGTGAAAGACTTTGCATTAATTATGCCCAACCACTTCCATCACATGTCAAAACATGATGTAAGTAAAGTGGGTCCCACCAATTTCAATTCAAAATTTGGTTGGCTTACACAACACACTTTGGGCCCGGTTCATTTAATCTGACTAAACGAATATTCCGTTGCGATGTAATTAAATCCAATTTAATTAAATAATAATGTCTAGCAAAATTATTACGAAAGTCGCTTTCGAATTAATTCCAAATAAATTCGTTCGCTTGAATTAAAATCCAATTTTAATTCTGTATTGAAATCCAACTTCAATTAATATATCCGATATATTATTTTTTCCCAATTAAATAAATTAAATAGTAAAATCCAATTTAACTATTAAATTTACTTTACCGTTTAATTCCAAATTAATCGCGTTCTATTTTCTAGATGAATTTATTCCCAGATAAATTCTTGCCATAATTAATCCTAGATTAATTTTCTCTCTCATGATTAATCCCGGATTAATTCTGTTCGAGTCAAATGTCATCGGTGAATCTTTGGGAAGCGACCCAAGAGATCCCTGGATATGTTGGCAGTAAATACGGTCATCGGACTATCTGAACACGTGCTTACCTAGTACCACATTCTCACCAATTTACAAGACATGGTTGGCTTCTAGCAAAGCACCGTGCCTACCCAATTCTCCATAAATATTCAACGAGGAATATATAATCTGTGTCAGGCGTAGTATACAATATATTGCGTAATACGATCCAATATCTGATGTCACATGATAGGCCTAGGGCTGGAATTGTGTATGCCTCGTACGAAGCATATATCGGATCACTAGCAACTAGTCTCTGTAATCTGATAATCATGACCTAGTCATACTATCTCGATAGCTATAGCATTTAAGAGTACTAGTTCTGTCTCTCTGTGTGATCATCATTTCCATATGATCCCATAGACACATAGTCATACTACCAATGAGATTCTGATGGGTCTATCCAGAGCGAAGCTATTCCCAATCCAATTGCTAACAGAATCTCCTATCACACTTGCATAAGTATCCAATACTCAAATATATGAGAACTATGTCGTTAAGCTTCCATAACTCGCACAAGTGTAATACTAGTCTATTCTACATTATCAATGTCCGGTCTCGATAATACTACGAATAGAGATATTTAATGATTAAACCTTTCGTGGATTAATACTGTCTCATATCTTATTAATCTCGTACTAATCATATGGACTTTTATCATTTATATATCCAAGTAATCCAATTACAAAATGATAAAAGAGAAATTTCCTTTATCACATAGTTAATTTGTACAAAAACACCATGTCTTTTACAAATAATGATGCTATGGGTTATAATTGTCAAACAAAGAATGCACACTAATGGGACACAAATGGCACTAATGAGTCATATGTAAAACCACAGCCATCTAGTATAGGTATGTTTAACCTTAGGGAAGACCATGACCTTTCTGTTAAGTATGCATCTTTAGCTAAAACATTTGATGCATTAGAAATGAGGAAGAGTGATCATGTCAAGTCAGTTCAAGAAGTCATGTGTCAAATCTGTAATTCAAATGAACATGTCACACAAGTTTGCCCAACCTTGCCAGCCCTGTAAGAATGTCTTCAGGACCAAGTCAGTTCCATAAACACTTTCAATAGACCAAATCCAAACCCAAACCTATAATTCTGGTTGAAGAAACCATCCAAACTTCAATTGGAGGAATGATAACCAAGCACAACCATCGCAACAACCTCCCCAAGTACACCAGAATTTTCGAAATTCCCATAATTATGCACCATATGTCCAACCACCTAGGAAATCCCTTGAGGATACCTTGCATGAATTCATTGAGAAATAAGAGGCCATCAATAACCAAAATGTACAAACATTGATTGATCTGAAAGATACTTTCTCCGAAGTCACGCTGCATTGACCATTAATGAGAAAGGAAAGGTTCATGCACAACCACAGCCAAACCCCAAAAGTCATCAAAACCCTCACAATGGTAATTCTTATAGTCAACACATAGACCAAGTCAAATTTTTTATTACTCATCGTTGTGGTAAGGTCATCCACATACCTATTCTTGAACCAAGTGAAGCTGAAAATAAATTAGATTCAGAGGGTAAAGAATGGGTTGATGAACCATTACCTATCTATGATGGTAATAATTTTTCTCATGTACCTCAATTTCCCCAGGCATTAAAAATAAAGAAATTGAACCATTCCCCAGAGATATATGAAGTATTCAAACAGGTAAAGGTCAATATTCCTTTGTTAGATTTCATCCAACAAATACCATCTTATGTCAAAATTTTGAAAGACTTGTGCACCGTTAAAAGGAAACACTAGGTAAGAAAGAAAGCTTTTCTAGTTGAACAGGTTAGTTCCATTCTCTCAACCAATAATGCATTAAAATATAAGGACCCTGGTTGTCCAACTATTTCATGTATTATTGGAAATCAAAAAATTGAACATGCTTTGCTTGATCTTGGAGCCAGTGTCAATTTGATTCCATTTTTGGTTTACCAACAACTTAATATTGGTGAGTTAAAACCAACATCAACTATTCTTTTACTTGCCGATAGATCAGTCAAGGTACCAAAAGGAATTGTGGAAGACATGTTATTACAAGTCGATAAATTCATATATCCTGTGGATTTTATTATCTTGGAAACACAACCTGTAGCAGACACTTAAAAGCCAATTCATGTAATACTTGGTCGTCCATTTTTAGCAATAGCTAACGCTTTAATTAAATGTGTGAATGGAATCATGAATTTGTATTTTGGAAATATCACGTTGGAGCTAAATGTTTTTAACATGTGCATACAACCATATGATGAGGACAATGATAATGAGAGCATGGAACTAATTGAACCAATTTTGGAAGAAAATACTCAGGGGAGTTTATCTGATTCCATGGAAATTTGTACTGCTAATTTTCTTGAATCAAGTATGCAATTAAATTCGGATACTTCTAATGATTTTTTACTTGATTCTACACAAGTACTGGAAGACGATGGAGAAAAATAGAATTTAGAGAAACTAGGAACACTGGAAGAAGAAAAACATGAGGAATCACCTAAATTGGAGTTAAAGACTTTTCCAGAAGGACTAAAGTATGCATTTCTTGGAGATGAACAAACTTACCATGTGGTAATTTCTACTTCCCTCACAAACAATCAAGAAGGTAAGTTGTTAAATGTGTTGAAAGAACATAAAATGGAAATTGGATGAACTTTAAAGGACATAAAAGGCATTAATCCATTGATCTGCACACACATAATATATTTAGAAGATAATGCTAGGACCTATCGTCAACCCCAAAGAAGATTAAACCCTCATATGCAAGAAGTGGTAAAAACAAAAGTCCTTAAACTTCTTGATGTAACTTCTTAATGTAGGCATTATCTACCCTATCTCCAATAGTAAGTGGGTAAGTTCTACACAAGTTGTACCTAAAAATTCTGGAATAACTATTGTGAAAAATGATAAAGGAGAATTAATTTCAACTTGAATCCCATCTAGTTGGCGTATGTGCATTGACTATCGAAAACTAAATCACGCCACTAGAAAAGATTATTTTCCTTTACCATTTCTCGACCAAATTTTGAAAAGAGTAGAAAGACATCCATACTATTTTTTCTTGATGGTTACTCAGGTTATTATCAAATTCCCATTGCTTTAGAAGATCAGGAAAAACCACATTCACATATCCATTTGGAACATCTGTATTTAGGAAAATGCCTTTTGGACTTTGTAATGCACCAACAATATTTCAAAGATGCATGTTAAGCATATTTAGTGACACTGTTTAGAGGTCTTTATGGATGATATAACTATTTTTTGGAACTCATTTGATAATTACTTGAATAATTTGGAATATATTTTGAAAAGATGTGAAGAAAAAAGACTTGTGTTAAACTGGGAAAAATATCATTTCATGACTAATTCGGGAATTATTTTGGGACACGTTGTGTCATCTAAATGTATTGAGGTTGACAAGGCAAAAATAGAGGCAATCTCTAAATTTCCACCACCAAAAACAGTCAGGGAAATCCATTCTTTCTTAGGACATGTAGGATTTTATAAGAAGTTCATAAAAAACTTCAGTACCATATCCAGACCCTTATGTAACATCCTATTAAAAGATGCAACATTTGAATGGACAGAAGAATGTCAAAAATCATTCGAAAAGATTATCAGTCTTTTGAATTCCGCTTCTATCATGGAATCCCTTGATTGGTCTTTGTCTTTTGAGCTAATGTGTGATGCCAGTGATTATACAGTTGGTGCAGTGTTAGGACAGAGAAATGAAGGTAAGCCGCATGTAATACATTACGCAAGTAGAACTTTAAACAGTTCACAAATGAATTACACTACCACAGAATAAGAACTACTTCCTGTAATATTTGCATTGGATAAATTTTGATCATATTAAATTGGTTCTTCAACAGTTGTTTATTCTGATCATGCTGATGTTAGATATTGATATCTAAACAGGACACAAAGCCAAGATTACCACGGTGGATTTTGTTAAGAATTCTATCTCACAATCAAGGACAAGAAAAGAGTAGAGACTGTAGTTGCAGATTATTTATCGAGACTCACAAATGAGTCATCAATTGACACAACTCCTATCAATTACTCTTTTCCTGATGAATTTTTATTTTATGTAAATACAATACTTTGGTATGCTAATATTGTCAATTTTCTTGCAACAGGAAAAATACCTCCAGATTGGAGCCATCAAGACAAGAAGAAATTTTTGACCGAAGTCAAAAGATTATAATAGGACGACCCATATCTGTTCAAGTATTGCCCTGATCAAATTTTTTGACGATGCATATCAGACAGTGAGATAAGTGGTGTTATTCAATTTTGTCATTTAGAAGTATATGGAGGTCATTTCTCATCTAAGAAAACTGGTGCAAAAATCTTACAGTGTGGATTTTATTGGCCCACCATTTTTAAATATACCCATGCTTTTTGCAAAACTTGTGAAAATGGTCAAAAGTTAGGATCTATTTCAAAAAGAAACACGATGCCTTTAAATCCCATCATTGTCATCGAAATCTTTGATTATTGGGGGATATATTTCGTGGGTCTATTTCCACCATCATTTGGATTTTTATCTATTTTAGTTGCAGTCGATTAAGTCTCAAAATGGGTTGAGGCTATTCCTTATTGAAACAATGATCACAAAACTGTGATTAAATTTTTAACAGAAAATATTTTAAGTTGATTTGGAATCCCTCGGGCCATTATAAGTGATGGAGGTAAACACTTTTGTAACAGGCCTTTTGAGTCCTTAATGAAAAATTATGAAGTTACACATAAAGTTTCAACCTTCTATCACCATCAGGAAAATGATCAAGTTGAACTAGCAAATAGGTAAATCAAACAAATTTAGAAAAAAAAAAGGTCATCCCAAATCGCGAAGATTGGTCTCTTCGACTGACTGATGCACTTTTGACATACCAAAAAGCTTTCAGAACATCTTTAGGAATGTCTCTCTATCATCTAATCTATGGAAAACCTTGTCATTTGCCTGTAGAACTTGAGAATAAGGCATATTGAGCTATTAAAGCATTCAATTCAAACGTTGAAAATTCCAGTCATGAACGTAAACTGCAATTAAATGAACTTGAAGAGTTAAGGAATGATTCATATGAGAATGCGAAAATTCTTAAAGCTAAACTAAGGCCTTTCATGACAATCGAATTTCATGAAAAATATTTGAAATTGGTCAAAAAGTTTTACTTTATAATTCTCGTCTTCATTTATTTCCTGGAAAATTGAAATCCAAATAGAGTGGCCTATTCATTGTGAAATACGTTTATCCATATGAGGCTATTGACATTAAGAATCCTATGAATGGTGATGTATTTAAGTGAATAAACAACTTCTGAAACCATTTTTGGAGTGTTCAAATTTTCAAGAATCTCTTTTCCTTTTAAACCCAATGTACCGTGATTGATGTTTTTTTTTTTTTGTATTTGTCTAATTTCTATTTTTCTTGAGTTCTGCAACAATTTATTTTTATCTTTTCACTTTTTGTCAGAATCTTGCACCCTAGTTAAATAGTGGATAACAGTACTCTGTGACTCTAAGTCGGTTCTTTCAGTTTCCTAAAATTACTGATACCCTACAATCAAGGCATGGAAGAAACTCTCGCAAAACTCCACAAACATTTTCCTTATCTTCCCCAAAATGCTCTGATGAAAATTTACAAAGCATGCACCAAAAGAATGAGGCTTCTTATAATTCGTGGTATTCCTAGTGATATTTGTTGGGTAATTGAAACAAGAGTTTGCTTGTCTGGTGAGTCATTTGTCTCTTTTATTTCTTACATGCCTTGTTTAGGGAAAAACACCTATGCTAAAAAATGAAGAGCTAAACAATTAGATGTTTGTTATAAATGTGCATGTTGGGCGTGCAACACTCGTTGTCGTTCTTTAGGAATGGTGTCTGACAATAGCGAAGATAAAATTCAATTCATTAGAGATGGCTTAAGTAAGGAGTCTTTAGATGATATATCATTGACTCTTGAGACGCATCCTAGAGGACGTGTTCATTGAGTAATTTGAATTTACATACATAATTTCAAAAAGAAAGACAACAATACACTCTTGGGAATCTGACTTTAAAAGACTCTGTTTGCCAATTTATAAGAAAATTTGATGGGAAGCATATCCCCGACCCATAGAGGGCATTCAAGTCATTACTGGACGTAAAGCTAGAGGAAGATGTGAGAGACAATCACAACTACCAGTATATATTGTTTCAATTTATTGCTTTGATTTTATTTCCTTTAAATTATTGTTTTGATTTACTTTAACTTACTGTTTTGATTTCCTTTACTTTAATTTTACCGACAATATCTAAATTTTTGACTTTCGCGATATATTTTATTGTTCATCTAACAAATTTCATTTTACAGATACTAGTGTGTTTATTACTCACACTTTTTCAGGATCTATAAATGCAGCTCGTCCTTTCTCTCTTCGACAGATCCGGATAAGAGAGAGTAAAAATGGAGAAAACTTTAAAACGACGTGTCACTAATATTTGTGTGTTTTATGAAACTGGTTCTGGAACTAAACCAGAGTTTGTTGAGGCTGCAAAAGCATTGGGTAGAATTATGGCAGAATGAAACATGCACTTAGTGTATGGCGGTGGCATTCTTGGATTGATAAGATGTGTTTCAAAGGCCGTATAAGAAAGTGGCAGTCAAGTTTTGGGGATCATTCCAAAACATTTGGCAGACAGAAACCTCATCAGAAAATCAAATGGAGAAGAATGCGTTGTCTCATGTATGTCTAAAAGACTTATTGAAATGATTAATCATGCTAACGCTTTTATTACTTTACCAGGTAGACTGGACACGCTGGAAGAAATATTCACAATGGCTGTTGGGATATATACCCTATAGCATCATGTATTGTCAACATAATTGATTATTGTAATAATAATAAATGCATTATTCATTTATCAAAATTGTTTGATTTATATAGCGTATATTGTCCAATTGTCTTGTTTACCTTGATTACTCTTGTATTTTCAGACTTAGTGTATGTTTGATGCACAAAAGGATTTAAGTCTGAAGTTAGTAATCTAAATAGTCCATAGAGAGCAAACAAAGAGGGTACTTTATTTGTGGTTTATCTATAGCTGCAGTCCATTCTATATTTATATGATGACCTTGATCTAGGATTGTTCATGTGGTGACATGGGAATGAATGCACCTTGTATGATGAGATCATATAGGACTGCACTCAGATAAATATGAATTTCTTTTAATATTTGTTAACTGAAGAAATTTTTTTTATCTAATAGATGGTCATATATGGATTCGATCTTAATCCTGAGTGTACTACGAACTCCTGCATGGTAGGCTATGTCCTTTGATTTACTATGGTGAGGTCGGTGTTGCATTCTCGGCCAATAACTACGTATTTTGGGGATATGGTTTGGTGTGTAACTGAGAACGATTTACAGAGCTATGGAATTCACTTCTTCTTACGAGAAGCAGAAGAATATCTCTTTTAAGAATTGATTCGGTACTTGAATAATTTGAGCGCTCAACCTTTATATTACGAATAGAAAGTTTTATATTCATAATTGTTATGAATTAATTATTGATTATAGAATCAATGATGCTTAAGAGACAAAATATTTAGAGGGGTTTAACGGACTTATGACTCGGCTCTATTTATGTGATATTCGTGAAGGGCTATATCTATATGTAATGATTATATCGATGGACACCAAAGTTGTTCGGCTTATATTTTCCATTTACGGTAACAGAAGTTCAACTTCGAGTTTTTTAGTGGAATAACACGGAGTTAATAATTCGTAATATTTAATTAAAGAGTTTAATTAATATTTCGGAATTATTGGAGCTCGGAACCGTAGGTCCATTAGGTCCCCGTGTTAGCTCGATTAACTGTAGCAAACCTAATATAATTAGATTGTCTAATAATATACTCACATTATATTTATATATTATTAATGAAATTAATAACATTTTTGTCACAAATAAAAACTATGTTAAATTAGTTTAATTTAATGTTTTCTGTAATTCTTTGATTATGAGATAATCAAATCATGATTATGAGATAATCATGTTAGTAATAATTATGAGATAATTACTACAACATAATTGAAGGTAATTAAATCATTATTAAGATAATGATTTTTATTTACCTTGGAGACAAAGCCATATGGCTTACCATGCTCTCCAACTTATTATGTCTATTAGGTGGCATTATACACCTAATGGATTTGTCATTAGCTAAACAGTTCCTATGTTTTGGTATGTGTTGGACAATTATGACCCATAGCGTCACTATTTGTACAGATCATGGTGTTGTTATACAAATTAACTATGTGACAAAGGAGATTGCACTCTTATTATTTGTGATTAGATCACCAAGATATATAAATGATAGGAGGTCCCTATGATTTGTTCCTGGATTGAGAATGATATGAGACAGTATCAGTCCACGAAGGATAAATCAATAAATATCCATAGTCAGAGCATTGTCGAGATTGGACATCGATAAATGCGTAAAAGACTAGTATTACACTTGTGCGCGTTGTGAGGGCACAACGACATAGTTCTCACTTATTTGGGTATAGGATAGTCATGCAAGTGTAATAGGAGGTTGTGTTTTACCGATGGTACGGGAAATAGCTTCGCTCTGGATAGACCCCCTCGGGATAAAATGACAAGGTCAAGTTTATCCGATTATAGAGACTAGTCACCGGACATACGACATGTGCTTCGTACGGGGCAGACACAATTCTAGCCTCAGGCCTAGCATGTGATCATCTGATACTTGACAGAAATACGCAATACTACGTATACTACGCCTGATATAGATCCTTTATTCCTGTAAGGATATTTCTGGAGAATTGGGTAGGCATGACGTTTTGCTAGAAGCCAACCTTGTCTTGTAAATCGGTAAAACATAGTACTTGGTACTTACGTGTTCGGATAGTCCGACGACCAAATTTACTGCCAACATATCTGGGGATCTCATGGGTCGCTTCCCAAAGATTCACCGATGACGTATGACTCGCACTCTAAATTAATCTGGGATTAATTAGAAGAGAGAGAAAATTAATATGGGATTAATTACGGAGATATTTTATCTAGGATAAAATATCATTTAAAGAGAGAGAACGATTAATTTGGAATTAATCGATTAATTAATATTTTCGATATATTAAACGAAATTGGATTTCGACGCGGAATTAAAATTAGATTTTAATTCGGGCGAATGAACTAATTTAGAATTAATTCTTTAGTGACATGAATAGTAATTATGCTAGGCATGATTATTTAATTAAATTAGATTTAATTACGTCGCAACGGAAAATTCGTTAATTTGGAATTAGCGAACCCGAGCCCGAGATTATTTGTGAGCGCATTCGCATTTCGAATTCGAGTGTGGCACGCAAGTCAAATCAAGTGTCAAATCGCTAGTCTCATCTAGCGTCACATCATTCGTCAATCAAGTGATGGATGTCTTTCACTTTGAGTGATTGACACAAGTCACTATTCATGAGTGATGTGAAATGATGGAGGTTGATTGGCTTTAAATGTTTGACTTTTTGAAAGCCAAATTCATGGTAATTGAATTTGAAATTCAAATTAGTGTATATATACACTTTAGCCATCAACCAAACATATCTCTCTCTCACTTCTTCTCCTTTCTCTCCACACGCCCAATGGGCTGAAAAACCTTCTGGTTTTCTTTCAAAAACGAGAGAGCCATAGGGAAGCTTAGAGTCGCGATTTTGTGGCAAAATGGGGAGTGCTAGCACACTACGGAGTCATGCGAAGGTGATAGGGAAGTCCACCCATGAGCTTGGAATCGTTTGACGAAGCTTGGAGCTTGGATTCTTGAAGCATGATGACCGAAAATGGGGACTGGTTGGAGCTCACTGCCGAGTCCACTGCCGAGCAAAAAATGAATTTTTTTTACTTGCCGCGTCGCTCAACCGATCGATGTAAGTATTCTGCAACTTCATCGTTGTTATTCACACATGTTTATATGCTTTTGATTCGATCCTTGGGACCGTAGAACTCCAACAATGGTATCAGAGCGTTGTTAAAAGCATAAAACGAACTTAGGGTTAAAATTTTGGTAAAATGATTTTGAGCATGATTTTGTGAAATTGGATGAATGAATATGCTTAACTGTGTTTTAATTTAAGATTGATTGGATCAATTTGATCAAATGTTGTTTGGAACAAATTTTCCCAAAATATTAGGCTTGGCCGAATACACTAGCCCTAAATGTCTTGGTGATTTTTTGATTTTGATTCATTGGATGAGTTGGAATCATTCGGGAATGTTGAATTAATGTCGATTGATGATTTAATTGGATTGAAACCTAATCGGACACAAATTGCCCTATATTGCCGAGACATTAGAAGCATGAATTGGGTTTGATTTTTGATAAAATGTGTTGGACATGTTTTGTTATTGATGGCATGATTAATTAGTACTAATTTGGTGTTTTGGAAATATTGATTTGGGTGATTAATTATGTTAATACACTTTAGTTTAATTAAACATTAAATTTGGAATTTTTTGTGTTTGGTTAAATGGGCTTAAAATTGGATTTGGGCCTTTAAAGTTGTTATTGGGCTTATTGGGCTTGGTTGTACCAAGTTGGGTTTAGGCTAAATTGGTTGGATCCAAATGGGCCCAAAACCGCCTCCATAAAGCCCAAATAACGACTTAATAGACCTTTAAAGTTTAATTGGCCTAATGGGCCTAATTGATTTCTAGGCTTATGGGGTAATTCCCGGATTGGACTTTGGTTATCGGTTTGACCCGAGTTGACCAAAAGTCCACGCCTTAAAGAAATTAATTAAAAGCCCATTGGACTTTAATTAAATTGACGTTGGATGTTAATGGGGCTTTGAGACCCGTAACGATTAAATTTGGAATTTAAGTCGTATAGGTTCGTTATTAAAGTGTAATGTTTAATTTGGAATTAAATAGCGAATTAGAATTAAATGCATATTGAATTGGATTTAATTATGTAGTTTAATTTAATTCAAGAATTCGTACTTTGAGTACTTATTCGCAGAACGAGTTTGACTCGAGCAAAATCAAATCGTTGTTTGAACATTGGATGGTCACTAATTATCAGATTAATTAATTTGATTAGATTGATTGATAACATGCTTGTGTGAATACATGGTTGCGATGCATGAATAATGTATATCGGATGGATATTAGATGGGTGGGGAAATTTTAGAAATTGTAATAAATTTGATTTATTAATTGGACCTGCGTGTCCAGCCTTATCACCTCCATATTCTTTGTATTCTCTTCTCACATATTCCCCTCAATGTAAATGAGGTTTCTTTAGAAGTGTAGTGTAACAGGTAGAAGTAAATACATGTGCTAGCGGGAGAGAGAAAGTGAGAGATTTGATCTAGGATCAATGTGCAAAGTATTCATCCGCATATCATTATTATTTATTTATACGCGCTTTATTATGTGTTTAGAATGCATATTTAAGGGTGTATGATGATGAGACCTTAACAAAGATAATAAATTGGTTGCCAATTTGCACTCGAAAAACCCTCGCAAAATATTATGCGTCTTTCCTTCCATTGAGTGATTCTCACTCAAGATCCGAGACTGGCATTGGCTTGTTGGCCAAAGTCAAGGCCTTTGTCCATCGAGGATGTGTTTGAATCACGAGAGCTTTGTTTCATATTGGTGTCTTGTCCAAGTTGTGGTTTGTTGGCCAAAGTCAAGACCACTTCTTGTCCATCGACATTGATTACGAAGCTTTCTATGGTCAATGGGTCGCGCTTAACTGGGATCACTAATTTTGTTGTGCCAAAGCCAAGGTTTAGTTGATTCAGAGGAAAAAGGTTAGGTAATACATTGTATGTATTGGCATATATAAGATATATGTTTCGGACTTGGATGTCCCCCTACATGATCTAGGAATTGGATTGGATCCAATCGATATTAGAGATCTACCTAGTTAATTATCATACAATTTGTTGGCCAAAGTCAAGATTGTGTGATATTTAACGGGATCCTAGCCCACTAGGAAACACGGTTTCCCAAGTACTCGACAAAGGGTTAGAGGCTCGCCGAAAAATAATGGAAGGCAAGAATTAAATTTGCAATATTCGTTTAATTTCTTGTCATACGCGCTCAACAAATATCATTCGTCATATAAATTAAATGTTAGTTGGACTAATATTTAATCATTGTTTTAATTAATAGTTGGACTATATTCAAACTATTCATTTATAGTTGATTTTATAATTGGATTATAGTAATAAATATAATTGATTTTAATCTATTAAATTATAGTTGATTAAATAGTTGGACTATTGTAATCATTATAATAAATAGTACCTAAATAGTTGATTAAATAGTTGGACTAGTAGAATCAAGATAAAATTGAAAGGTTGACGTTTAATACATAATCCTAGGGAAAATGTATTTAAATGGTTTAATTTTCAAAATTGGGAATAATTTTCAGGATGGTCCTGGAAAATAATAAGTTACTTTATTTGATAAAATAACATATTAAGCCTAAGCCCGGAGTTAAGCAAATAGTAGAGCATAATCTTTGGAAGATTTATGTGATGATAACTTAAGTGCTTAATCCATTAAGCTTGTCGCAGTAGACTCCTTAATTTCTGAATCAGAACTAAGGACTAGATCCTTAAAGTATGATAAAGAAATTGAAGGATCTTCATAAATCTATACTTAGATTTTAGAAGTACTAAAATTGCAATACATAACTATTGGAGAGTTAATGACTATTCTCAAGGAGATAAAGTCAAACTTTGCAATTAGACAAGTAGCGCTAGTCGCACCTTACTTCGATATTTTAGAAACCCGAGGCTTGGCCAAAGGCTTCTGGAATATGGAAAAGGGCAAAGGCAAAATCATTATAATCTTCTAGGAAGATAAATGACATATCCCAAAATGTCTGCCTAAATGTTGCAAACGGGATCGCAGAAGCGTGACTGCCGTTTGGACAAAACAGACATAAAGGAATTGAATACGAACAAGGCTCTGACTTCAAATATGATTGTCATAAATATGTTCATGACTAGTATTGAAATTAGATTTTAAATACTTAGTGTGATACATAAATATATGTATTGATGTTCAGAATCTGTTTTGAACAGAATACTGACTTCAATAGAGATTTATCTGCAAATTGTAAACGGGACGAAAGTCGCTGTTTTAACCGTAGATACCTAAGTTTAGGAACTACCTTCAGGTGTGTATCTAAATTTGGAAACTGTTATAATGTAACTAGTTTGACTAGATACATTATCTCTATATCAGTGTTTAACCCGCTGCGGGTGAACCTTTATATTCTTGAACACTAAAGTGTTTCATTATATAAAGATGATATTGAGATGAACACATTTGATGTGAAATAACAGAATTTATATTTTGAATATAAAATAATTCTCAAACGTATAACATGACAAACAAACAGCTTAAACTGATTTGATCAGAAGAAATTTATTCGTGGCATTGTTGTCTGGGACGCAATTAAACAAGAATCGTATATCCGCACTTTTGAAGAGTGGGTACTAGGACTGATTTTATCTCATTCAAATAAATTCTATGAATCTAGTTTATTGGGCAAAGTGCCTAAAACACCTTTACTCGGTAAAAGTGCAAATGCCACCAATCCGTTAGCCCTAGTTCATAGTGAAGCAAGTGGGCCCATATCTAGCTAGGCTAGATGTGGATATGGATATTTCGTGACCCATATGGATGTGGCATCGCGTTATGGTTATGTGTTTTCTTTTAAAACACACAATCGGAAACTTTCATTTTCGACACGAACAAGACAAACAGATCGGCTAACGTATTAAACCGTCACGGTAAGACCGTAATGGAAAATACTTAAGCAATAAGTTTCTAATTTACTTGAAAGAGTATAGTATTCTTTCAAAGAGGACTCCTCCCGGAACACGTCAATTTGACGGTGTGTCCGAACAGAGTAACCGAATTTTATTGGACATGATAAGGTTAATCATGAGTCGCTCTGAGCTACCATTTCCTTCAACGGATAAGCTTTAAACAGTGCAGAACCTATTTTGAATAAGGTTCTATAAAAATATGTTTGACAGATATCATATTAGATATGAACGGGAAAGAAACCGGGTTTCTCATTCCTGACTATTTGGGTATGCTAGGCATATGTTTGGATGATACCAAACTAAAACCCAAATTGGATACGTGCCAATTGTAGGTAATCCTAGGGATACCAAAGTATTGTACTTATACATCTCATAAGAGAACTATGTAATAGTTGCTCACCATGCGGTTTTCCTAAGAGGAATACCGATATGTAGTGGTAAGTGGGAGGATAGTAAGACTTGATGAAAATCGGAGTAAAACTATTCCAGGCACCGAATCTTAATAGAATAAAATAGTTCATCAAGGGTGGAACTATTACCAGTAACCTTCGAATACACAAGAACCGCGTATATCGGAGAGAGTCAGAAAACAATTTGGGGTATGGGTTTTTGATCTCACCTCATAAAGATGTCTATCTTATTGAGGAATACCAACTGACTACGTATGAGGAAGTGATACAAGGTATCGACTCCCTATTATGACAAAGTGTCATGAATTCGAAATGGATTCCATGTATATCAACAAGTTTGGATACTAGTTGATGTACCGCAAGGCATTGTGCCTATTGGTACTATATAAGTCTTCAAGGAAGACATACATGGATGGCAACACACCAACGTATAAAGCTAGGCTTTTAGCGGATAGGTATCGTTATCAACATTGTGTTGATTACGATTCAACATTTTACCTGTTGCCACGGAAAATCCATTTGGATAATGCTTGCTGAAGCTGCATGTTTCATTTATGAAATATGTCAGCTTAACGGGAAAATCGCTTTCCTGAAAAGGAAACCATTTGGAGGATGTTTACGACATCCTGGCGGTTTTGTCGTATCTAAACTAGCAAACAAGGTTTGCGGGTTATTCGATCCATGTTTGGATTGAAGCAAGCATAGGTTCTTGGAATTATCGTTTTGATGTAATCATAATAGTTTATGATTTAATTCAAAACGAAATGATTCTTGTGTATATAAGAAGGTTAGTGGGAGCGCACTGACAATCCTTGTCCTATACAATAATGATAATATATGTCATTTCTTGGAAATGATATTCCCATAATAGATATCGGTGAAAGCTTGGCTTTCATAAAACTCTCCGAGAACTCGTACATTGAAAAATGTACGCGACCTGGTGTCTCATACGCTTTGAGCATATGGATTCACAAACAGGCCAATCCAAGTGATAGTCATTGGATTGATGTTAAGAACATCCGTTAGTATCTTAGAGAACTAAGGATGCTGTCTTAGTCTATGGAGAATGAGAACTTGAAGTGACTGGGATCACTGTAGCAAGTTTCCAAACCGATAAAAACGACTATAAGTCGCAAACGGTACTATACAGTTTGAATAACGGAACAGTGAGCTGGAAATCTTCCAAGCAAGATACTGTTACCGTATAAACAACAAATGCGGGTTAATTGCTGCAGCTGAGGCGGCAATAGAAGCCATTTGGGTCGATAACAACTCTAATTAGATTAGATATAATTCTGTTAGCAGCTGAGCTAGGCGTCAGCACAGGCTAAGGAATTAATGGTCTCATCAACGATCCAGATACATACTTCGACTATTCATCTGATTTGTTCGGAACATACATCGTGGCGATGTGATGATCGAATAAATCGCATCAGACGATAATCATGCAAATCCGTTGACGAAAGCCTTTCCTCAGTAATTTGAGTCAACCGTACATAGTTCGGGTGTAAGACTCTCGAGTGACTGGCTATAGGCCAACTGGGAGATTGTTGGACAATTATGACCCATAGCATCACTATTTATACAGATCATGGTGTTGTTGTACAAATTAACTATGTGACAAAAGAGATTGCACTCTTATCATTTGTGATTAGATCACCAAGATGTATAAATGATAGGAGGTCCCTATGATTTGTTCATGGATTGAGAATGATATGAGACAATATCAGTCCACGAAGGATAAATCATTAAATATCCCTAGTCAGAGGATTTTCGAGATTGGACATCGATAAATGCGTAAAAGACTAGTATTACACTTATGCGCGTTGTGAGGGCACAACGACATAGTTCTCATTTATTTGGGTCTAGGATAGTCATGCAAGTGTAATAGGAGGTTGTGTTTTATCGATGGTACAGGAAACAGCTTCGCTCTGGATAGACCCCCTCGGAATTCCATTGGTAGTATGACTATGTGTCTATTGAAGTCCGAAATCAGGGTAGATGTATTTGGTCTTAATCTGAGACTTGCACCGCTAATACTTGCTACAATCAATATACTTTGGTTGCGGTCTTCCAGGGCTTTAACAGGTTCTGTGTACGTCTATGCTGGGTATATTGAGAATCGTAGTGTGTTGGGTGTGATGTCAAGACAGAAGTATCACTCCAGTCATAGTGGAGATGATGGTCACGTAGGATACGGGACTTGTTCTCTTAAATGCTGCAGCTATCGGGATAAAATGACAAGGTCAGGTTTATCCGACTATAGAGACTAGTCACCAGACATCCGACATGTGCTTCGTACGGGGCAGACACAATTCCAGCCCCAGGCCTAGCACGTGATCATCTGATACTGGACAGAAATACGCAATACTATGTATACTACACCTGATATAGATCCTTTATTCCTGTAAGGATATTTCTGGAGAATTGGGTAGGCATGGCGCTTTGCTAGAAGCCAACCTTGTCTTGTAAATCGGTAAAACGTAGTACTTGGTACTTACGTGTTCCGATAGTCCGACGACCGAATTTGCTACCAACATATCCGGGGATCTCATGGGTCGCTTCCCAAAGATTCACCGATGACGTATGACTCGCACTCTAAATTAATCTGGGATTAATTAGAAGAGAGAGAAAATTAATATGGGATTAATTACGAATATATTTTATCTGGGATAAAATATCATTTAAAGAGAGAGAACGATTAATTTGGAATTAATCGATTAATTAATATATTCGATATATTAAACAAAATTGGATTTCGACGTGGAATTAAGATTAGATTTTAATTCGGGCGAATGAAATAATTTAGAATTAATTCGTTAGCGATATGAATAGTAATTATGCTAGGCATGATTATTTAATTAAATTAGATTTAATTACGTCGCAACGGAAAATTCGTTAATTTGGAATTAGCGAACCCGAGCCCGAGATTATTTGCGAGTGCATTCGCATTTCGAATTCGAGTGTGGCACGCAAGTCAAATCAAGTGTCAAATCGCTAGTCGCATCTAGCGTCACATCATTCGTCAATCAAGTGATGAATGTCTTTCACTTTGAGTGATTGACGCAAGTCACTATTCATGAGTGATGTGAAATGATGGAGGTTGATTGGCTTTAAATGTTTGACTTTTTGAAAGCCAAATTCATGGTAAATGAATTTGAAATTCAAATTAGTGTATTAGATACACTTTAGCCATCAACCAAACATATCTCTCTCACACTTCTTCTCAATTCTCTCCACACGCCCAAGGGGCTGAAAAACCTTCTGGTTTTCTGTCAAAAACCGAGAGCCATAGGGAAGCTTAGAGTCGCGATTTTGTTGAAAAATGGGGAGTGATAGCACACTACGAAGTCATGCAAAGGTGATAGGGAAGTCCACCTATGGGCTCGAAATCGTTTGACGAAGCTTGGAGCTTGGATTCTTGAAGCTTGATGACCGAAAATGGGGACTGGTTGCAGCTTACTGCCGAGTCCACTGCCAAGCAGAAAATGAATTTTTGTTGTTTGCCGCGTCGCTCAACTGATCGATGTAAGTATTCCACAACTTCGTCGTTGTTATTCACACATGTTTATATGCTTTTGATTCGATCCTTGGGACCATAGAACTCCAATAGTATGGCCTTCACATTAATGTGTTTGCCATTAAAAGAAAGCATTAGATGCTTAATGACAAAGTCTTTGTCCTTAGCTTAATACTGTTGGGAAGCGGCCGCGAGTGCACAGCAGAAAATCAAAATTTTTATGCCGCTTTCCCTTTGCCCAAGATCCATTTGTTTTGATTATTCTATAAGCCTAGGCCTGTTACTATATATTCTAAGCATAAAAACTAATGAAACATTCAAAGAACATAAACCTAAACATGCTAACTGTCAAAAGAACTCTAATTAAAACAAAGTAAGAAAAAGACTTACTTGAACCGAAGACTCCTATAGTCCTCCCTCCAATCTACAAGATTTTCTCGAACTCAGCAAGCTCTTCCATGTTTCAAAGATCCACCCCAAATGTGTGGCCTCCAAAGATGCACACACCAAAGCCAAAACTCAACGGCAAGACTACGCCTTGAGTGCACGGGTATTTTGCCCTTGGTACTAGCCTAGGCAAATACCTCAAAACTTTTAACTAGAGGTTCCTCTAGTCAATTAGACTTAAGGATCCTCAAAATCAGTGGCTTACTCTTAAACTTTAGAGTTTCTCACTTATATAAACCCAATATATGAAAGGTTTTGGTGCAAAAATTTGTGAAGAATTCTTTGGGTTTATATAGTGCTCCAAAGACAACAAAATTAATTAAGAATCTGATGTGGGATAAAAGCTAATTTAATCTTAGCCATTGGATCTTAATTTAGTGGTTTAATGAGATTATAAAACCCTAATAAGAGTTTGGGCCGAATTGGTATTCAAAACAAATAACAAAATTTTTTTTACTATTCATATGAATAGTAATTTTTTTAATTCCATTTTCTAAAGTGCCCCTATCGTCATTCACCATTCCCTAAGCTACTATGGAACCTCATAAATGATCTGTTCAATAATTAAACACATTGAACCATTTATGAATAATTCTTACAGCAATCATATATCCTGTTATATTTGTACTGTGCACTGTTAACCATTGATTTCGACTTTGTTGTGTGACCTTTTGGGTTCCCCTCAAGTTGGACATGAAATGAATCGTGATAATTTAATCGAACATAAATTATCCTCCGATCAGATGGTCGTTCAATTTCAATGACCAAGGTTGACATCTAGCAACATGCCAAGGCCCCCAAATGAGAAGGAAATATATATATACCCATTATGTATGTGATTTACATATGATACGGTCCCTCGCCTCACTGTATCCCCACCTATTGACCTAGGGTACGGAAAGTGTCTACCCATATGGTCAAAGGTATGATGTTGATAGTGTCATGAATCGTGTTAACCCAAGAATCTCACATGATTCTTCCGTTTTGGCCACAGTCTCAAGCACTAATCACACATATCAACCCGCGAACTGGAATACTACTTTTATAAGAAAATATTATCCGAGAGAGTGGCGATTCTCTATTGTATCTTTACAAACTTCATGTGTTTCAACAAATGACCCAATCATACCCTTATGACCGGATCTTTTGAACCGGGGAAGGATAATGTCAAAGTTATTTGATACCTGCTCGTTATGCTAAGAGCATAAGAGACATCAGGTCTTATACATAGCATGGCGTACATGATCGATCCTATTGCTGAAGCATAAGGGATCCTACTCATACAATCTATATCTGAATGAGTATGTGGACATTGCTCCTTAGATAATTTGATTCCATGATAAGTAGGTAAATTACCTCTTTTCGAATCTTCCATTTTAAATCTTTTCAAAACTTTATCTATGTATGTTGATTAAGAAAGTCCTAACAACCTCTTAGATATATTACGGTTGATCTTAATGCCGAGGATGTAGGCTGCTTCTCCCAAATCTTTCATGGAGAAATTTTGAGATAACCATTGCTTGGTGGCTTGCATCATGGGAATATCATTCCCGATGATTAATATGTCATCGACGTATAATACAAGAAATACAACAGCACTCCCACTACTTTTCCTGTAAACACAAGGCTCGTCTACATTTTTTATGAAGTCAAATTTTTTGATTATCTCATCAAATCGTATATTCCAACTTCTGGTGGCTTGCTTGAGTCCATAAATGGATCGTTTAAGCTTGCATATTTTATTATGATCATCTTTAGATGCAAACCCCTCAGGTTGTGTCATATAGACTTCCTCTACAAGGTTCCCATTAAGGAAGGCTGTTTTGACATCCATCTGCCAAATCTCATAATCAAAGTGTGTAGCTAGTGCCAGTAAAATTCGAATGGACTTTATCATTGTAAAAGTCGAGAAGGTTTCGGCATAGTCAATTCCTTGGATTTGTCTATAACCTTTCGGCACCAACATAGTCTTATAGGTTTGGATGTTGCCTTCTGCATCAGTTTTACGCTTGTAAATCCACTTGCAGCCTATGGGTTTTATCCCTTCAGGTGCATCCACCAAGTCCCAGACTTGATTATGATACATAGAGTCTATTTTGGATTTCATGGCCTCAAGCCACTTGACTGAATCAATGTCACGCATTGCTTCGTCATAATTGGTGGGATCGTCATTATCAATGAGCTGATCATGTTCCTCATCAATATGGAAACCATAAATTCCAGGCTCATGTATTTCTCTATCATTGATATGACCTAAGCGACTATGCCATAGAAGTGATTCATTGAGATTATTCGAGTTAACGTTGTATATATTAGAGGTTGAACATTATTTGTTAGTTTGTAAGACATAGATACCATTATTCAAAATACCATCTCCATATTTTATTTCATTGAAATAAATAGAACATTCATTACAACTTATTAGGCATGAAAAGCCTTTAATACATAAAGAAAAAATTGAAATGATGTTCTTTACTAGAGAAGGTACATAAACACAATCTTCTAAGTAAAACTAAACCATTCGGCAAAACTAATGAATAAGTCCCCACGCACATTACAGCCAGTTTTGCTCCATTACTCCTACTGTTCTCAGGCCCTGCACATTGTTACACAAGTGAGTCCCACAACCGGTGTCAAGCACCCAAGTAGAAGTTTCAGAGTTTTGAGAATATAGTTCAATCATATACATACCTGAAGCATTGGGCTTCTTGGCCACTTGGGCTTCCCTATCTTCCTTGGCTTTCAATGATCTGTAGTCTTTCTTCCAATGACCCTTCTTTCCACAAAAGAAACATTTTCTCTTTCCCTTTTTCTTCTCCACCTTGGCATATCCCTAACAGGGACCACATACATCAGAATGTATTAGTTTCAATAAGTCAGCGGCTCGGTGTCCTACACCCGAAAATGGGGCTTTGGTCATTTTACCCTGAATACAAGATTCACAAGTTGGATGAGGTTCAATGGTAAGATCTTGTATCAAACCATTCCTAACAAACTAGGTTAGGCGTTTCACGCCTATATGATCCAACCTCATATGCCATAGTTCAGTATTATTTATATCAGATACTTTACGTTTATTAATTCCAGCATTAAAGATATCTTGTGAGGTATGCAAAATGTAATGAACATGCTCATTTGGACAAACAAAGATCTAAACATTATATCTATCATATAAATATAAAGAACGATTCTTAATATTTATATTATATCCTTCAGTATCTAATATAAAAAATGACACAATGTTCCCAACAAATCCCGGTATAAAACAAATAGTCATGCAACAAAAGGCTCCCACTGGGTAGGGGAATCTCGCATAAGCCCACAACAACTACATCCAGAGAGTCGGCACTCCCGAAACGCAACTGCATCTCCCCAGATTTTAGCCGTATACTTTCCTTCAGCACCTGCAACGAATTGCAAATGTGAATTGGACAAGCAGAATCCAAATTCCAACTGGACTACATAGCTTCACAAGCTAAAGAGATATCAATAATGGGAAAAATAAAAGTACCTGAAGTAGATGCTCTTTCCTTTCTGATCTGGGCCAGGTAATCATGATAGTTCCTCTTCCAATGGCTGATCTTGCTACAGTGGTGGCATTTATCTTTGGCAACTCTGTTCGGTTTAGCTATCTTACCATGCGGTGGAAGGTTCAAACCCTTCTTTTTCTTACCTTTCTTTTTCTTCCCTTTCTGTTTAGATTATGAGGAAGCACATAGAGTATTGGGTTTAGGATGGCGAGTTGGTACTCCCTTCTTTAAATCTTCCTCGGAAGTTTGCAACATCTTATACAGCTCTTGGTAAGAACAGCTAATCCTATTCATATCGAAATACATCACAAATTGGCGATATGATAGTGGGAGAGATCCAAGTATGACAATTCGTCCTAAAGTGTCATTCAGTGGGAAATTATAGCGCCTCAATTATTCGATCAAATCAATCAGCTGTAGCATATGAGGGCTCACAGCCTGTCCCTCTTCAAGTTTTGCATGGAACAATTCCATTGCAATTTTATGAATCGAGACCCGTTCTTGGTTCATAAAGGACTCTCGCAGCCGCATCATCATAGTATATGTGTCAGGCAATCCATAATATTGTAGGGGTTTTTAGGGGGTGAATCCGGTAACGCAGCGGAAGCGGTGAAAATCCGATTTTCAGATTTCAAAAACTTTTTCTCGGATTAATTAAATAAACATATTTATTTAATATTCCAATAATCAAATTATGAAATAAAATTTAATAAATCATATTTAAATGAATTTACCAAATTACCCTTACTTTGGTATTTTGTCCATTTTAGCCCGAAATTGATCTAATCAATTTTGAATGATTCTAAATCATTTCTAAGATGAACTTAGCATGTTAAAAACATCAAAACACCAAAGCAACCAAAATCCCCAAAATTTGACTCAAAGCCGTGAGCACCTCCAAGGGGGGGTTTGTGCATTTTGTCATTTCATGCATCAAAACACATCAAGATATAATCCAATGATCATGAAACTTTATATGCATCATATACACACACAAATACACAACATATATGAAAAGCCCCAAATTTGGAATTGGTCATGAACCCTAATATTTCAATTTCAGCAAATTGGACAAATTAGACCAAATACATTAAATCAATTACTTCAATCATCATTCTTCATCCAATCCAAGTCTCAACACAATGAAACAACTCAAGATCAAATCTAGGTCATTTAAGAGTGGGTCAATAACTCTAGATTAGCAACATGGTTTCCAAAACCTTAAAAGAAAGTTTACAACTACAATAGTCACAACCTTCCTTCACCATACATGCTCAACACTTCAATCAAACTTCCATCAACAAAAACACAAAGAAATAAAGAAAGAAATAATCTAAGAACATCACATGTTGAAGCCTAGAACCTAAGGAACATTTTCCTCTCTTATAGCAAGTTTGAAAAACTTACTAAAATTCCAAGCTTTCTTTGATTTATCTTTCTTTTCTCAAGCTTTCCTTAGTTTCTTCAATGGAGTTTTTTTTTGTAAAGTGTATTAGGTTAGTGTAAAGTGAAATGAAAATCAATATATACTTGTTCCATTTTGCCTTTGGCCGAAAATGACCAAGCCAAATACAAGTCAATTAATTTCATTTTCATTTCAACCAAATTTAGTCAACTTGCATAAATATCTTATTAACACTTTATTAGATATTTAATTAAGTCAACAAAGGCAACTAATATCATTTACATCAAATATCCTAATGTAAGATATTTATATTTTAATTAATTTAATCATTTAACAATTAAATAATCAATTAATTAATTAAATACAAATATATTAAATATATGTATAATATTTACATTAAATATTAAAAACATATATTTATTTAGGATATAAGTCAAATAACTCATTTTGACTATTAATTAATGTGTATTTAAATTAATAAAGCATTAAATGTAAATACACAATAATTAGGAAAATGACTATCTAGTCCCTTTAGCACGTATCTTGCGTTTAACCTTTAAACGACTTTATAAATAATCAATATTATTTATTAATGTTGTTCTAGTGCTCTACGAGTATGTTTCATTATTGAGACTCTCTAGATTCAGGTATATCCGTCACGAAATCCAATTTCGTGTCCATAATCTATCCACCCGTAGATTATGACGACCACGGATAATCTCGCTGAACCATACAGGTCGAGGTCATGGCAAATGTATAATTCCTCCGTCACAGGTATCCGGATAAATCCCAGAGATATAGATGTAAACGTCAAATCTCTATCGGGATTATCCAGTCGACTATTCTATTAGCAATCTCAAAAAGAATGTTTAGAACTAGCTTCTAAACTTTACCACGGGCCCATGATTTTATCTGATTGCTAATCATATGGACTACCTATTCTCTAGTACACAGAACTGACGGATCCTATCTTGATACACATAGGACACCCTGAGGATCTATCTACACCCAACGAACAGGCGGAGGTCTGATCTAAATAGATTGGTGACGTGACTGCCGTCTAAGTGTATAAGATGTCTCATGTGCCCACAATGGCATATCAAGTCTAAGAATCACAAGTGCTACTCAACCCAAGAAGATTCTTATTGACGTTGGTGTACCATCCATTAAGAATCTTTGGTGAGTCGTTCAGTGTTTATCCGCTATAAACACCTACACGTCTATACTAGTCTCCAAGACTTATGGTTCATTAGAAACCATTGGAATCATATATCCAGTATACGATATGTACCGGTCTCAACGGTTTTACTATACTGACCAAGTAGTGTAAACCTTGACCAGGAACTGTCTGAGAATAACAACGTCATGATACATCTCAATGTCCGTTGCGACGCTTTTGCAACTGTATCATGACTAATCATTCTAGGGTCATTACGTCTTTACCATATAGAAAGATAGATTATATTATAGAAACTGCATATATTATTCATAATAATAATGTTTTACAGAAGTATTCAACAGAAATACAACCGGGAATTGGCGCTCTGAGCACCAACCCCAACAAAATCTCCCACTTGCTCTAGTGCTAATATCGATTGTATCTAATACCCATCGACTCCACGTGTTTATCAAACAACTTCGGAGGTATGGCCTTCGTCAGCGGGTCTGCTACATTATCTTCACTCGGTACCTACTTGCACACGACAATGTCCCCCGCGACCGATCGACAGATCTCCAATGATGATATGGTACTTGTGTTCCACATGCTTCGACTTCTGATGCGCCCTCGGTTCCTTTGCTTGCGCAATGGCTCCAGTATTATCACAGTATAACGGAATCGCATTCTCGATACTTGGGACAACTCCCAATTCTGTGATAAAATTCTTTATCCACACAGCCTCTTTTGTAGCTTCAGAAGCTGCAATATATTCCGCCTCAGTGGTGGAATCAGCTGTCGATCCCTGTTTAGAACTCTTCCAACAAACTGCACCTCCGTTAATGGTAAAGACAAATCCAAATGTAGACTTTCTATCATCAGGATCCGATTGGAAATCGGAGTCTGTATACCCATTAACCTGCAGTTCGTTTCCTCCATATATTATCAACTTATCCTTAGTACCTTTAAGATACTTTAGGATATTTTAATGGCCATCCAATGGTCATTACCTGGATTGGACTGATATCGACTAGTTACGCTAACAGCGAAACTGATATCAGGCCTCGTACATAACATGGCATATATTATGCTACCCAAACACGAAGTATAAGGTTGGTTAGACATTCTAACCTTCTCATCTTCTGTTTGTGGACACATCTTCTTAGAAAGATGAATCCCATGTCTGAACGGTATGTTTGCTGTCTTACAGTTACCAAAGCTATACCGTTCCAATATCTTATCTATGTACGTTGATTGAGATAACCCAATCAGCCTCTTTTGTCTATCTCTATAGAGTTTTATCCCTAAAACATAGGAAGCTTCTCCCAGGTCCTTCAAGGAGAAATTCTTACAGAGGTACGCTTTTACGCTTTGTAACATACCTAAATCATTCCCAATTATTAGGATGTCATCAACATATAGGACTAAAAATACGACCATGCTCCCACTGGCCTTCTGATACACACAGGATTCTTCCGAATTCTTGAGAAAACCAGACGATCTAATAATCTCATCGAATCGAAGATTCCAACTTCGTGAAGCTTTTTTAAGTCCATAAATGGACTTCTTAAGCTTACATACCATACCCGAGGTTTCGCTGTACGTGAAACCTTCCGGCTTTTCCATATAGATTTCTTCATCAAGAAATCCATTTAGAAAAGCCGTTTTGACATCCATTTGCCAAATCTCGTAGTCATGATACGCAGCTATAGAATCAAAATCCGGATAGACTTAAACATTGCTACCGGCGAAAAAGTTTCATCGTAGTCGACGCCAGGTCGTTGCGTGTAACCTTTTGCTACCAGTCAGGCCTTGTAAGTTTCAACCTTACCGTCAGGCCTGCGCTTCCTCTTGTAAACCCATTTACAACCGATAGGAACAATTCCTTCGGGAAGCGGAATCAAGTCCCAAACTTGATTTTCATGCATTGAGTCTATCTCGGATTTCATGGCACTTTGCCATTTCGGAGTCGATGTCCAGCATCGATTCTCTATAGGTGAAAGGATATGTCTCTTCAACTAAGAGAACATCCAGACTCTTCTCTTGTATCAAATACAAGCGTTCAGGAGGTCTAGATACCCTTTCGACCTACGGAGTGTGTGTGTTGAAGGTCCTTCATCTACTTGAACTTCAGGTTCCTCCGTTGGTTCGTTGTTTCAGGTTGGACTTCATCAAGCTCAACCTGTCTATGATTACCACCTTCTGACAAAAATTCTACTTCTAGAAATTTTACGAAGCGAGCCACGAACACATTTCGATGCTCGGTATCATAGAACAGATATCCCATCGTATTCGAAGGATATCCAACAAACCTAAACTTTTGCCCTCGAGACGAAAGCTTATCTTGCTGAGTCACCCTGACATAGGCAGGACAACCCCAAACCTTAATATAATTAAGATTTGGTCTCCTACCGAACCATATCTGATAGGTGTCGTAGGAACAGCCTTTGAACGAATCTTATTCAAAAGATGTGCGGCTGTTAAGAGAGAGTAGCCCCATAATATAATAGGGCAAATCTGTGAAACTCAATATCGATCGGACCATATCCACTAAAGTCTGATTTTTCCTTTCAGATACACCATTGTGCTGTGGTGTACCTGGAGGAGTATATTGAGCGAGAATCTCATTCTCCTTCATATAATCCATGAACTCACCACTCATATATTCGCCGCCTCGATCTGATCGAAGGCATTTATATATTTACCAGTTTGTTTTTCTAATTCATTTCGGAACTCTTTGAACTTTTCAAAGGTTTCCGATTTATGTCGCATCAAATACACATAACCGTACCGTGACAAATCATCCGTAAAGGTAACGAAGTACGAATAACCACTGTGAGCAGTTTGACTTAGTGGACCACATACATCAGAATGTACGAGTTCCAGTAAGTTAGTGGCGCGGTGTCCAACACAGAAAATGGGGCTTTGGTCATCTTACCCTGAATACAGGATTCACAAGTTGGATAGGATTCAATGGTAAGATCTGATATCAAACCATTCCTAACCAATTGGGTAAGGCGTTTAACGCCAATGTGACCAAGTCTCATATGCCAAAGTTCAGTATTATTAATTACAGGTAAACTACGTTTATTAACTCCAATATTTAATATATCTTTTGAAGTTTGCAATGTATAATGACCATGCTGGTTTGGACAACTAAGGATCTGAATATTATTTTTATCATATAAATAAAAGAACTATTCTTAATATTAATACAAAAGCCTTCTGTATCCAATACAAAAAGTGATATAATATTAGCGACACATCCCGGTACAAAATGACAGTCATATAAAAAATGTGTCCCATTCGGCAATGAGATCTCGCATACTCCCACTGCAACTGCATCCAAAGAGTCTCCACTCCCGAATCGCAACTGCATCTCTCCAGGCTTCAGTTTCCTACTTTCCTTCAGCACCTGCAACGAATTGCAAATGTGAATGAGACAAGCAGAATCTAAAATCCAGCTGGATGTAACGGCTTCACAAGCCAAAGATAAATCAATAACTGGAAAAATAAAAGTACCTGATGTAGAAGCTCTGTCTCTCCTCACTTGGGCAATGTAATCAGGACAGTTCCTTTTCCAGTGCCCGACTTTGCCGCAGTGGTGGCATTTGTCTTCAGAAGCCCTTTTGGGCTTTGCAATCTTCGCCTGTTGTTGAGGACCAAAAGCCTTCTTCTTCTTCTTGCCTTCTTGTTCTTTCTTTCCCTGGACCATCCTTGGAAGAAGCCGAAAGAGAAGTAGTTCTAGGAGGGCGAGTCGGTACTCCCTTCTTAAGGTCCTCTTCTGCCGTGAGCAACATCCTATATAGCTCATGGTAGGTACAGACAGTCCCGTGCATGTTGAACTACATCACGAACTGGCGAAATGAAGCTGGTAGTGAACCAAGAATGACACTCCTACCCAGAATGTCATTCAAGATGAGATTATGTTGCCTCAATTGATCGATCAAATCGATCATCTGAAGAACATGTGGGCTAACACTCTGCCCCTCATCCAGACGCGCATGGAACAGTTCCATGGCGACTTTGTGAACAATCACTTGTTCCTGTTCTCAAACGATTGTCTCAATCGCGCACATCATACTATAGGAATCTAGCATACCATAGTACTGTTGCTTGAGTTTCGGAGACAGTGAACTAAGATGTATGATTTAACCCTTAAATCATCATCCTTCCAAGTTTCAAAAACTTGGCGTTCCTCCTCTGAAGCATCCGCACCCACTGCAAGGGGCAACGGACCCTC
This sequence comes from Zanthoxylum bungeanum, assembly GCA_019454045.1. Classification (NCBI taxonomy): domain Eukaryota; kingdom Viridiplantae; phylum Streptophyta; class Magnoliopsida; order Sapindales; family Rutaceae; genus Zanthoxylum; species Zanthoxylum bungeanum. The sequence goes on along the minus strand of SKCR01026698.1, from coordinate 45,698 downwards.
AAGAACATAACCCAGCTTTTCAGAATCGAGGACAATCCTCAAATCCAATTCCCAGTCTGCAAAGTTCTCAGCGCCTTTCAGTTTGTTCGCATCAAGCATACGCGCAAACTGATTTGTGGATTGTGCCGCCATCGCCAATCTATCATATAGATCACGAAAAAACGGTTAGCAGAAATAAAGCAGTTTCATATAATATCAAAAGCATAAACTAGATCATGGATTTTTAATCTAATACCCCTCCCACTAAATCATGCAATACTGTAATCCCAAAACAGAATACAAATATTTAATAATTAAATTAAATGCTAATAGTGAAAAGTGGATCCCGTGAATATATTTCGGCTCACAGCAGAGGCACGGTCGCCTACGTATATTCATCAGGTAGACAACTCATTTGTCAATCATTCACTAATGACTCCTAAGTATCCGGTCCTGGCCATTTCTCGTTGTCGCTGCGAAGGCAGGCCCACAAAGAGACGTACCAAGGTTAAACTCGTCAATGATAAACTCAAGTTACTTATGTAATCCTGACAGCTAGGGCACGTTCAGAATTCCGCTTTTACTTGAATTTACCTAGTATCTGATTTACATCCGGTATAAATAATCTTTATCGGCTACATCCTCACAGCAGCAGAGGCACGGTCTCAGATGTAGTCACAAAGAAGTATTCATAAACCGTATTGACAAGACGGACCATATAACATGCATCAAATACATAATTACATTCAAACCTTATTAATTAGAGATTTTCCGCTAAGTGTTATACACCCTAAATCTAACCAATTTAGATCCTAATAAGCATGCATAAAGTCAAGAAAACATGATTAAACATTGATTCAATGAAGGCTAATCATATTAGGTGGCCTAGAATCAGACTCGCTATGATACCATTTTGTAGGGGTTTTTAGAGGGTGAATCCGGTAACGCAGCGGAAGCGGTGAAAATCCGATTTTCAGATTTCAAAAACTTTTTCTCGGATTAATTAAATAAACATATTTATTTAATATTCCAATAATCAAATTATGAAATAAAATTCAATAAATCATATTTAAGTGAATTTACCAAATTACCCTTACTTTGGTATTTTGTCCATTTTAGCCCGAAATTGATCTAATCAATTTTGAATGATTCTAAATCATTTCTAAGATGAACTTAGCATGTTAAAAACATCAAACACCCAAAGCACAAAATCCCCAAAATTTGACTCAAAGCCGTGAGCACCTCCAAGGGGGGGTTTGTGCATTTTGTCATTTCATGCATCAAAACACATCAAGATGTAATCCAATGATCATGAAACTTTATATGAATCATATACACACACAAATACACAGCATATATGAAAAGCCCCAAATTTGAAATTGGTCAGAACCCTAATTTTTCAATTTCAACAAATTGGACAATTAGACCAAATACATTAAATCAATTACTTCAATCATCATTCTTCCATCCAATCCAAGTCTCAACACAATGAAACAACTCAAGATCAAATCTAGGTCATTTAGAGTGGGTCAATAACTCTAGATTAGCAACATGGTTTCCAAAACCTTAAAAGAAAGTTTACAACTACAATAGTCACAACCTTCCTTCACCAGACATGCTCAACACTTCAATCAAACTTCCATCAACAAAAAAACAAAGAAATAAAGAATAAATAATCTAAGAACATCACATGTTGAAGCCTAGAACCTAAGGAACATTTTCCTCTCTAATAGCAAGTTTGAAAAACTTACTAAAATTCCAAGCTTTCTTTGATTTATCTTTCTTTTCTCAAGCTTTCCTTAGTTTCTTCAATGGAGTTTTCTTTTTTAAAGTGTATTAGGTTAAGTGTAAAGTGAAATGAAAATCAATATATACTTGTTCCATTTTGCCTTTGGCCGAAAATGACCAAGCCAAATACAAGTCATTTAATTTCATTTTCATTTCAACCAAATTTAGTCAACTTGCATAAATATTATTAACACTTTATTAGAGATTTAATTAAGTCAACAAAGGCAAATAATATCATTTACATCAAATATCCTAATGTAAGATATTTATATTTTAATTAATTTAATCATTTAACAATTAAATAATCAATTAATTAATTAAATACAAATATATTAAATATATGTATAATATTTACATTAAATATTAAAAACATATATTTATTTAGGATATAAGTCAAATAACTCATTTTGACTATTAATTAATGTGTATTTAAATTAATCAAGCATTAAATGTAAATACACAATAATTAGGCAAATGACTATCTAGTCCCTTTAGCACGTATCTTGCGTTTAACCTTTAAACGACTTTATAAATAATCAATATTATTTATTAATGTTGCTCATAGTGCTCTACGAGTATGTTTCATTATTGAGACTCTCTAGATTCAGGTATATCCGTCACGAAATCCAATTTCGTGTCCATAATCTAGCCACCCGTAGATTATGACGACCACAGATAATCTCGCTGAACCATACAGGTCGAGGTCATGGCAAATGTATAATTCCTCCGTCACAGGTATCCGGATAAATCCCAGAGATATAGATGTAAACGTCAAATCTCTATCGGGATTATCCAGTCGACTATTCTATTAGCAATCTCAAAAAGAATGTTTAGAACTAGCTTCTAAAATTTACCACGGGCCATTGTTTTATCTGATTGCTAATCATATGGACTACCTATGCTCTGGTACACAGAACTGACGGATCCTATCTTGATACACATAGGACACCCTGAGGATCTATCTACACTTAACGAACAAGCGGAGGTCTGATCTAAATAGATCGGTGACGTGACTGCCGTCTAAGTGTAGAAGATGTCTCATGTGCCCACAATGGCATCTCAAGTCTAAGAATCACAAGTGCTACTCAACCAAGAAGATTCTTATTGACGCTGGTGTACCATCCATTAAGAATCTTTGGTGAGTCGTTCAGTGTTTATCCGCTATAAACACCTACACGTCTATACTAGTCTCCAAGACTTATGGTTCATTGAGAAACCATTGAAATCATATTCCAGTATACGACATGTACCGATCTCAACGGGTTTACTATACTGACCAAGTAGTGTAAATCTTGACCAGGAACTGTCTGAGAATGACAACGTCATGATACATCTCAATGTCCGTTGTGACGCTTTTGCAATTGTATCATGACTAATCATTCTAGGGTCATTACATCTTTACCATATAGAAAGATAGATTATATTATAGAAACTACATATAATATTCATAATAATAATGTTTTACAGAAGTATTCAACAGAAATACAACCGGGAATCGGCGCTCTGAGCACCACCCCAACAAATATTACCTCTTAAGCTTTGGTGCCCAGGAACTGAGAATATATGATTTGACTCTTCTATTATCATCTCTCCACTTTTGGAGAGTCTCAAGTTCCTCTGGTGTTGCATCATCTGCTATATAGCTAGTGGCAACGGACCTTCTAACACATATTCTATTTGCTCAGACCCAAGAACAATTCTTAGATTCAAGTCCTAATCTGCAAAGTTTTTGGCGCCCTTAAGCTTGATCGTATCGAGTATACGAGCAAAAGGATCAGAAGAAGGTTCTGCCATCACAAATCTATCATATCATAATCAGGTGCCTTCTAAGATCCCCCGAAGTCAGTATCCCATATAAACTAGGTCAGTTTGGGAAGTATTCCAGACGGTCGGGTAGACGATGTTCATTATTGATATTTTTTTAAAGGGCTCGGAATGTTCTAAGTATGATGAGAACATTATAAGGTCAGATATGTGGTCTAAACGGCTCGGATGTTAATAATCGTGCTCGTGGCATGGTCGTTCATGGGAATGAAAGAAGTTAATCTGATTAAATTTACCAAGTATTTGTTAATGTGATTAGCTCATCATGTTCAAGTGAGGTGAAATTTGCCCGGATCGGGTCTTTGTTACGTAAGCTCTATGGACTCTTCCAATCCCTCAATCTTGGCCTTCACCTTGGTGGTCATAGTGTTGGGGTTTTGGGCGGTAATTCGGGTAAACGCAGCGGAATGCGGAAAATCAAAATTTTCCAATTTCAATAATTTTTATTGGGTTATTTTAATTACTCAATACTTAAAAAACTGAAATTTTTACCCATAAATAAGATTTTTCGTAAATTACTGTTTATCCCCTAAACTTTGTATTTTTATCATTTTAGTCCTAAATTGTCAAATACAATTCTAATTGATTCTAAATCAATCCCAAAATGATTTATACATGTCTAATACATAAAAATACAATTTACAACTCGAGAAAATTGATTTACCGGAAATTTCTGAATGGTCCCTATATTTTCAAGAATTTACAATTTAGGCCTTTTTGTTCAAAACATGTTAAGATCAAATCTAAAATTTCTAAAATTTAATATACATCATATATACATCAAATTACATCACATATATGAAAAAACCCCAAATTTGGAGTGGGTTATAAACCCTAATTTTACAATTTCAATAAATTGACAAATTAATACCAAATTAATTAAATTCAACACTTTAATTCAATTCCCACAACACCAAATAAGTCTCATCATCATGAAACAACTCAAGAATAATTTTAGGTCATTTATGAGTGGCTAAGTAACTCTATAATGGAAACTAACCATCAAATAGTTAAAAAGAAAGCTTAAGAAATAATTTCAAGCAATCCTAATTAATATACATGCTTCCATCTTTCAATCAAGTTCCCAATCATCAAAATACATCCACAAGAAAGTATAGTAAAAACTAAGCTACACATATTGAAGCCTAGGATCTTAGAAACAATTTTCATAAAGAAAAAAGTAAGAAAAAAACTTACCAAATTTCTAAAAATCCAAGCTTTTTCTTTTTTCTTTCTCTTTTTTCCTCTCAAACTCTCTTTTGTATATATTTTTAGGGTTCTTAGATTATGAAACAAAAGAGAAAACAAGCCTTATATCTTTTTATTGAATGACCTAAAAATACAAGAAAAAATATTGGCCAAGTGTTTTATTTTTATTTCATTAATAAATTGGAAAATGATTTAATGAAAATTTATGGTAATAAATCATCAAAAATTTGATGTTTATAAAAAATAAACCAATTAAATCATGCCATTTAATACCAATCAAAATTGGCCAAAAAATCCAATCAAAATTAGCCATTTAGCTTACTTTATTAAAGTAAACTAGATATTAATTATTTAATTAATTTAATTATTCAACATTTGAATAATCAAATAATTAAATACAAATATCTCAAATATATGTATTATATTTACATTAAATAATCAAAATACATTTATTAATATAAATGGCCTAAAGATGCCAAACGCATGTATCTTCGTTTAACCGTTAAACGACTTATAAATAATCAGTATTATTTATAAATGTTGCCCTAGTGCCCTACGAGTATATCTCATTAGTGAGACTCTCTAGGTTCAGGCACATCCGTCACGAAATCCAATTTTGTGTCCATAATCTACCCACCCGTAAATTATGACGAACACGGATAAAAATCTCTGAACCATACAGGTCGAGGTCATTGCATACGTATAATCCTTCCATCACAGGTATTTGGATTATCTAAGAGATATAGATATAAACGTCAAATCTCTATAGGTATAATCCCGTCGACGATTCTATTAGTAATCTCTTAAATAACACTTAAACGGATTTCTACAGTGTACCACGGGCCCATGGATTGAACAGATTGCTAATTTCATAATGGATACATATGCTCTGTACACAGAACTGGCGGATTCTATCTTGATACGCACATGATATCCTGAGGATCAGTCCACACCCAACGAACAGGCGGAGGTCTGATCTAAAATGATTAAAATGGAAAGTTTTTGGCATTTACGACAATTGAGAAGAAATATGATTTCTTGGGTAAAATATTTCTGATTTTAAGTATTGAGTAATTAAAGTAAATAAGCTTATTTTAATTGTTCAAGAAAATTTTTGAAATCGAAAAATTTTGATTTTCCATGTTCCGCTGCGTTACCCGTACTACCCCTTAAAACCTCTACAAAAATGGTATCAGAGCGAGTCTGATTCGAGGCCCTTGATATGAAAAGCCCTTTAAATCTAATGTTTGATCTTGTCTTTGCATGATACATGCATATTTTAATTTAATTTGATTAAATTTAGGGTGTATGACACTTTACGGAAAATCCCTAATTAATAAGGTTTTAAAGTAACTAGTATCGAGATACTTGTTTCTTGGTTCACCTTGTCAATACGGTTTATGGATATTTGTTCTACGACTACATCCGAGAATATGCCAAAGCAGTGAGGGTGTAGCCGATAGAAATTTATTTATACCGGATGTATACATGATACTAGATAAATTTAAGCGAAAGCTAAATCCTGAACGTGCCAAAGCCGTCAGGGTTACGCAAGTAACTTTAGTTTATCATTGATGAGTTTAACCTTGGTACGCCTCCTTGTGAACATGCCAAAGCTATCACAATGAGAAACAGTCAGAACCAAAACCGGAGTCACAGTGAGTGTGATTGACAATGAGTTGTCTACCTGTGAATACACTTATGCGAGAACGTGCCAAAGCTGTGAGTCGAAATATATTCATGGAATCCACTTCCCATTATGGAATTCGATTTAAATATTGAATTCTCATTTTTCGTTGAGGATTACAATATTGCGTAAAATAGTGGGAGGAACTGCTAAGTCTAAAATATTCCATAACTTGAGCAGTGTGTAATATTATGAAAAATTACCGCTTGTTTATTTTCATTATTCTATAGTAGATAGAATTAAACTTTTAATCCACTGCTTACATAGTTTAATATGTTGTTTCTGACTTGACTTATGGTTTTATTTTATATAATAAGTTCTAGATACTATTATACCAGGATATTGTTAGATTAGTCTAAACCATCGGGAACTGTTGTTCTGATTTTCTTGAAAAATCAAGATGGTTAGTGACTTAGTTACTAAGTCATGATAGATAATCTAGATAGATATCCGTTTTAGGATATTATTCTGTAGAGAGAATAGTTTCTTGTGCAGTAAGAATTGTCATGAATAAGTTCATGTCTTGTAACATCCCGGGTAATTTTAACGAAATAGCATAGATTTATTTTCGCCGGTGTAGTCGATTGAATGTGAGGTTTATTTTATTTCAAAAATAAATAAGAAATTAATAAAGCCTAGATATTTATATTTATATATATACATGTGTTTTATTTACACACACAATTGTCAAAAATCCACCAACACATATGACACACATGTGATTAATATAAAATTAACACATAGCACATACACATGCTTTAGACACAACACTTACACACAAAAATAGAGAAAGGAAGAATCGGGAATGGAGTGATAGAAGAATGAAAATCGAAAACAGAGGGAAAATGGGAGAGGAGAAAACAAAGGCAGAAAGAGAAACATAAAAGAAAATGGAAGAAAGATCGAGAGAAACCAGAGGGAGAAAAAGAAGGAGGAGGAGGGAAGAAACCGAATGAGGAGAAGAAAGGGGAAATGAGAGAGATAGCAAGAAAGAGATTAAGGGGAAAGAGTCAAAACTGAGATAGAAGGCAGAAAAAGAAAAGGATTTTTGCAATTTGAATTTCTAATTTCAGTCATGGATGCAAGGTAAGTAAACTATGTTATGATTTCTTTCAGTATATTTGTTTTCAATGTTGATGGATTCGTTGAAGAAGTTGGATAATTGGACGGATGGGGCGTTCTATAGAGAATTAAATTTAGTTTTAGAGATTATAATTAAAAGAAATTAGTTAAATTGAAGAAATTAATTGAATTAAAAATTGAACAAAGAGTTGAGAAGATTAGGCGGTAAACCCTAGGATTTGTTATTTCTTGGAACCAAGGTATAATCTAATAAGTAGTTAACTTGGAATATTAATAAGTATGAAATGATATATACATACACGTTTTTCTTTTAGTAATTAAAACCTGAAATGAGTTTTATGAATTGAAAAATGCATAAAAGTTGGCTTGTATATAGGGTAATTTCGGCAGTAAGGGACTGATTTTTTGGCTTGTGATTTTGTGTGGGGTTGACGTGTTAATTAAGTGTGTATGAGTATGGTTAGATTTTGTGTGTGATGAGGGTCAATGATGTTATGATGGATGAAGCATATTGATGAGATAATTGTTGTGATTTTCTTTTATACACCTCTGTTCCAAGTGCAATGATCCCGATATAACCACGTGGCTTTAGGTTGTTCATGATTAAGGTGATTCTGAAGAAAACGGCCATGTGGATTGTATTTCATATTGGAAACCAAATATTACAATTAACTTAGTTGATGATTTTACATGGTATGCTTGCCCTCAGAGTCATAGTTTTATTTATATGCTAGGATATCGAACTAAGAAATTATAATATAAGTCTCGCTTGAATATTAAGATACTTTGAAATGCTTCATCTCCTTTCATTTATCAAAGATAATGAATATTAAGATAATTCTTCCGCGTCTCACACTATTATATTCTGACACCTGTTATTTAAGCTGTCTTATAGGGAGAAATATTTATGATTTATTTGTAGTTATATATACATGTCCTTGTGATTTTCCTTTGGATGAGCATTCTGTGTGGCACTGTAGTTTAGTTTATGTTCTTAGTAGTTAAAAGTCTGAGATAGTAGTTCTCATCACTGTATTGAGGTTAATTTAGAGTTCTTCAAAAATAAAAATAATATCAGAGAGTAAAGATTCATAGGTATCAGCTTGTAATTTTAGTTTCTTATACCTTATTGAGAACTTTTTTTGGTTTAAATTTTCTTCACTTAGAGTGACATGACATTTACTGGTCTATTGTTCATTTATTTTTTTTTATTCATGTAGTGAAACTCTTGTTCTAGAGTAATAAATTTCCAATTAGTTCTTTGTGATTGATATAAAGTATATATCACATATCTTTTACTGGTAATTGTACAGTAAATGGTCAGTGAATAATGCAACATGTGCTTTAGATAAATATATGGAATTCTACAAATTGAAAAACTGTGACTGTGGACCTTGAGTTTAATAAAATCAAACATTCGGAAATTCTTCTCTTGTTTTTAAGAGCATATGTGCATCTCAGTATGTTGTCAAAACTTATACAATATCTCTTGATCAGTATATCCATTTTTTTTTATACAATAGATGTACAGCTATGTCCAATAGAAGTAAAAAGGGCTGAAGATTACATAAATGATGTTATACTCTTTTTATTAAAGTATTGTAAAATTTCATTACATGTGCATGCTCATATGTTATGATTTTCAGAAGTTGAGTTAAAGCTAAGAATGTGTCTTTTTCTTAAATTCAAAGAGGTTTTAAAAGAAAATTTTCAAATGTTTCTGAAAGAAATGTATTTCAGAAAAAACGTTTTTTACAGTTTTGAAATATAAAATATGGTTTTCGGGGCATGAGGGAAAAACGCACCCCAGTATGTAACTATTACAGAGATACAGTTGGAATTGACGGATACAGAGGATATGTGCACATGTGGAGGACTGAGGGGACGCTCTCAGATCCTCGAGCAGGACTAGGGTTGACAGATCCCCGAAATCCTGGTTTTTTTTTAGCTTGGGTGGTAGCATAGATCCGCACCCCCAGCTCCAGATTGTGGCTTGGGGGACGGCGATACGTAACGCCCCAAGACCACCAGATATGAGACAGTAGTGGCATGCTTTGGGGGACGGCGATACGTAACGCCCCAAAGTCATGGTTTTGCACTTCTGCCTCCAAATAGGCGTATGGGGGGACGGCGATACGTAACGCCCTCATACGTCCAGTTTTTCAGACAAAGACACAGAACTCAGAGAAAGTTTTCAGTTTTCAGATACAGATTTCAATTTTCAGAGATACAGATTTTATTTAGAGACTTCAGTTTTCAGAAACAGTTTTCAGATGAGCAGTTTTTAGAAACAGTTTTCAGAAAACAGTATTTCAGAAAGACAGGTTTTATAAAGAGTTTCAGGAAACAGTTTTTAGAAAACAGTTTTTTTTCAGAAAAAGTTTTCAAAAAGAATTTTATAAAAAGTATGACATGATAAAGTAGAGCAAAATTCATAGTTATACATAAAGATCATATATTATTGAAAATCATTTGAGATGTATATAGTTGATAGTGACACATGATAGCATTGTTACATTTATTTGCATACCATGTCTGTATGAGTTGTAAAAGAGTAACTTCTTGTGAATGGTAATGCATGGTAATATGACTACATATATATATATATTATATATATATATATATATATGCATGCCTAATTTAAGGTTGTATGATGATTTGATAGTGTATTGATTGTTTGAGATAGAAAGAACGTTTAATAATAACCGATTTGAGGATATTTCAAAATAAAGGAAGAAAAAAAGTTATAATAATAACCTGAACTAGATTAGTAAAGAGTTTATAAGAAAGTAGAAAGATATCAGAGTAGCGCAGCAGAAACGTGATGAGTATATTTTAAATGTATGAAAATATAAATAGCAAACAAGATTTAAAGTATGTGTGTGATCAGTTAAAGGTACTGGTAACAAAGTAATATGTTTGTGAAATGATTAAGAAATAGATAATTAGTTCAGACCCATTAAATATTTGCATGGTCATATAGACAGCCAGGTTAATACAGAAACAGGATTCAGACTTTGCATGTGTTTAACGCTCAAGGAATGAGCATAGTTACTTACTGAGTCTTATGACTCACACCACAACAGTATTTGAGTTTTGCAGGTTGGTGACCTGATCGGTCGACCACAGACACCAGAGCTAGAGGAGCCGGATAGCAATGTTGCAGTCAGCCAGTCACCAGGTCTTGGGAGTATCAGAGTCAAGTTGTATAAGTTTAGTTATAGAGGATCGAGTTGTATAAGTTTAATTGTAAAAGTTTTTGTTTATACGTATTTTCGGGCACAGAGCCCAATTATTATGTCTTGAGTTTATTGATTTGGTGTATATTATTTATGTCGGGCCCTATAGGTTGTATTGAGGTGCTGGACTTGATCCAGGTTTCATGACTTTTAGAAAAGGTCATGCCGAATTTTCGTCAGATTCAGAGGCTTATGGAGGCAGGATTAGCCTGTCTCCTGCCGGTAGCATCCTGGCTTAGGCGGGATGTTACATGTCTCGAGATTCTTTACTGGCATTAAGAAAAACCCATTAGGTATTTGTTTATCTGATAATGACATTTCATAGCTTTAGTTACCTTTTGAGGTAATGTGTCTGACACAGTTTGCTAATCAATTATTTGCAATTGTAGTGAATAATTGAAAGCGAATTATAAAGCTAAAGAAAGGAGATGCGTATAGTTTTGTATAGAAAATATCGATTCTCACAATACTATAGGTATTGGATACCAGATTTTCCCATCTAGTTATTTAAAATATTATATAATGATTATTTTGATATTTGATATCAGAACTTGCGACTATTGGATAGTTACTTGTTCTTTATAAACAATTGTTATATATATATTCTAATACAACTAGTAGTCTAATTGACATAGAGATAAACATTAAGAAAATATTCGGTAAAGTAAATAATTTAGAACAATGCTTTATGAGATTTCATCACTTAAGCATTAGATGTTTATTCCGTATGGTAAATGATGGTCTGATATACGATCACACCACATATCCTTATCCATTTAATGAATATTGTATTCGAGAATGTGATTAAATCTCATTTAACCAATGATTGTCATTAGAGCATAAAATTTATTTAACTGATACATTAGATGTATGTAGTTTAATAAATTGTATAATTGCTTAAGGTAGTTTTTTCTTACTTCGTAACTTAGTTGAGGAATTGTCATAACTTAGTTACGTGTTTCTGAAAGAACACATATCGAACGTCTTGAAAGATTCAAAAACTTTCAATCTGTTCTGATGAAACGCAGATAGAACATCTTTGACTAGTTCAAAGATATTTAATCTCAAGTTTTGAAAATTTTATCCTTAAAATTCATAACAAGTCTTTGAATTATTTAAAATTCTTTGATATGATCAATATATGAATTTATGACAATTAGTTCTAAGATGATTCCGTGAATATGATTCTTACTCAATATAATTCTTCCACGGTTCTATCTTGATGGAATTGGACAGTGGGAGTAATCCAATCTTATATGATTTGATTCGTTTGATATTGAGTGTTACTGAATTAGTTTCAATACTTTTGGGGATATGTTCCACTAACATTAATTCATCCTTTTAATTAATGTTCCATTAGTTTCTACAGTTACGTATATGATATGTATAGGTAGAAAATTCGAATCTATAAAAGTTTAAGATTTGAGTCATTCTTTTGTATAATGATTATATAATTGAAAGTACTTGTGCCTCAGAGGTACAAGTAAAAGTTTATAATTTATTCTATTTAATAGAATATTGTATTCTATTTGATAGAATATCATTTCTACGATCCCGAATAATAAAAATTATTTTATTACTTGGTGTGTAACATTTGATGTTGACTATTGTAGAAAAGACTTGAATTATTGAAGTCAAATATGAGAGCGATAAACTATAAATGGAACTACGTAATTAATAAGATGAAACGACCCTTAGACATCTTCCGTATAAGTCCAATAAGATGTTAGAATCATTTACGAGTATTTGATACTTAATGGTTCTGTTGTTTTCTTATCGAAGAAAATTATCCAATAACTTATAGTGGGAGCGATATTTGATATCGATTTCAGAAATTACCATTGAACCATAGATCTAAGATTGTTCATAGCTTACTACGATCAAGTTTTGAACTTGATTAAGCTTTCCTTATGAATATTTCATAAAATGTGATAATGGTTTGCGTAGCCAAAGCAGTGTGAGTTAATTAAAGGTTTGACATTTATAGTATGACAGTGAAAAATGTTATACTGAGCAATCTATTGTAGATTCTAAGGAAACTTGTCTCTAGTCGCACTGATTGAACAATTTAAGATCTGTTGGTTAATGTTGATATTAAATTGTGTATTTTAGCTAAAGAATATAAAATGGCATTTTTTGAATGGCTTCTTTTGATAAGAGATCAGTTGTGATTTCTTATTTGAAGAGTACATTATAGAATGGCCATAGAGTTTGTGTTCTGCTGAGATTATAGTTTGGTATACTAGCTTATAGAGCCTATTGTAGACTCGGGTGAGCCTTTCGAAAATCCATGTTCTCTAATTTTGATATCAGCCAGATTTTCTGATTTTATCAAAGTGTAGAGAATATATATGTGATAGAAGAGTTAGTAGGAGCGTACAAATTTCTTTCTAGTGTTATATATCCTAACGACATTATCTTTATTAAGGTAATAATGAGATGTTTGTGAGGTAAAATGTTTACTTAAGTCTTCTCTACTTTGTGAAAGCAGTGTGAGTAGTCTCTGTTATATTCGATATAAAGTTTTATATAAGATATAAAACTAAGAGACTTATGAGATACTCCTATTATTCGTGCATTAGATATGATCTAATAAAGGGCACAACAAGACTATCTATATGACAGTTAGCATAATTGTTTGACAGTTAGTGATGTCATCCAGAATAAGCTCTGTTTGTTGGGCCAAGTTAACTTGAAGTTGTGGCTGATTGCATGGCTTGGTCAAATTGGTGTATTTGGGCCATTTTGGTGGATTTGGAAGATTCCTTGGGTTCTGGAGTTTGGTCCATGCATGATACTTTACGTGATGGCTTTATTATGTCTAAAGAAATATTGGAATGGGTCTTGGACGTGAATGGGCTGCCTTGATTGATTTTGGGCTTTATTTCCAAATGGTGCACTAGTAGTGGCAGGATTTGTGCAATCTTCGTATTTTGGACGTAACTTTCTCGTCCAATGTACGATTTGGTGATTCAAGTTTCACTAGAAAGATAACTCATAACTCTACAACTTTGAAGCTTATATCAAAGTCTAGTTCGGATGTCTTCTTGGTCAAAATGAGGACGCAAGATATACCTACGGTTTTTATATTTTATAATTTTTTAAGGTTATGTGTTGTTTAAGTGCCGGGCCGAACTTTAATTATATTACAAAGCCCATGCACGAAATTTTAAAGTATTTTATGTGTTATTGGGTTTATTTTACTAGGATTTTATTAGATTTTTGGTAGAATTAGGGTAGCCACCTATTTAAAGGGGCATTAATCATTGTAATTGGGAATTAACTTAGAAATTTTTTTTTTACAAAACAAAGTGACTTGTGTCATCTTGAGGGAGTGGACTCTTCCTTGGTTCTACGAACAAAAGTTTATTAACATGTGGCAAGCGTTGTGGCGCTGTATCGCTGTTCAAGATTCTCCAAAGAAATAAAGAAAGGTTCTTAAGGGAAAAGTTCTTTAAGGGTTGGACTTGATCTTGAAAGGATTTTGTTCTTACAAAATCAAGATTCGCGGTTCTTGGGGCTTAGAACACGTGGAGGGGTTTGCTTGGCTTTGTTCCAGGTAGATTTATCACCATTTGGTATCAGGAGCTCAGGGTTCCAATGTCAAGATTTTCTCTATCTTTATCGTTTTATGAAGTCTTCATATTCCTTTTTTTTCCTGTTTTTTGTTTCTCTTCTCATTTCAATTTTTTCTATTATTTCCTTTGTGTTTTTCATGTTTATGACTGAATCTTGGATGTTATTATAATGTTCTTGCATGTAATAGAATATAGGATTCAATTATTGGAGTTTTTGAGTCAATTAGGGTCGAATTTATCTGTAATTTTCGGATCAGTACGGTCAGAATTTGTCAGCCGCGCACTGATTTTAAAATGGCTGTAACTTTTGATCTAGAAGGAGTTATGAGACGTATAATATATCGATTTACAACTACTCGATGAGAGGAATTCGTTAATGGTTGTCCACACTATTTCCGTTTAAGTTTTGAGTCTCAAAATCTCTTTCAAACAATAGTTGCGAATTCTGTCCAGTTTCAGTTCAGTTTGTGTTCTTGTTTTACTTTTGGTGTTTTTTTTAGTCAGTTTCTTTGTCTTTGTTTCATATTTTCTTAGTGATTCTTTGAGTCTTTCCTCATTATTGGTGTCTTTCAAGTAAGGGGTTTATTTATATAAATAATTTGATGGATAAAAGAGTATTTATCTTTCGCACGAGATGTTTTATCAATAGTAAAGTGTGTAGTATGATTATAATAAAGGGAATCACACAAATTTAGCTAGCACTACCCTTGTGGAAAAATTGGGAATACCATTGATACCTCTTGATAGACCTTATAAGTGGATGAGTGATTTTGGAGAGTTCGAGGTTGTTAAGCAGATTGTGGTAAATTTTGAAATTGGGAAGTATGTTGACCAAATAGTTTGTGACGTGGTTCCTATGTGTCATACACATATTTTATTGGGTAAACGTTGTTATAAATTCAATAAAGTAGTTTATGATATGGATAAGAATATGTAAAAATTTAGGTATAATGGAAAAATTATCAAGCTTGCTCCTTTAACCCTACAAGAGGTCTATAACGAAGAGTTGTACATATAGAGGAGTGAAGAAGAGTGGGCTAAAAAGAAAAGTGCGATTGCTGAGTTTGGAATTGTAGGCACTGTATTTTTACATATAAGTCCTGATGATGAGTCTCACATGGAGACATTACCTCTTTAGGTTGTGGAAGTCGCGGGAAAGACGTCGGAAGGGAAATCAGAAATTGATATCTTGTTGGACTAAATTCGTTTGCTTAGTTGTGGGTTCGCTTGTTGAACCTCTGTTTTAAAATTCATCCTCAGTCCAAACCCCCGCAAGCCACACACCAAGCCCACACACCACCAAACCACACACCAAGCCCACTAAAACAAACCAAATTCACGCCCAAATAGACCAAACCCACGCCCATCTCCTTCCAAAATAACAAAATCACACATTAAACACATGCTAAAATCAAGACAAATCACCTTCCCAAATTAAAAGATTCAAATCAAATCTCATCAAACACTTTCCTAATTCAATTAAATCATATCCCTAATCAAAATAGAAGAAATCAAATCAAATTAAATCAAATCCCTAATTAAATAGATTTTTCCTTATAGCACACAAATTAAAATATCCCCATATAATTACACAATATTCTTTCCCTATTCACATAAGGCAAACCCCAATCCTTGCCTATAAAAAGAAGGCTAAACCAACCATTCACACCCTAGCTCATTCACGCCAAAAGCATATAAAAATAGTCCATGCATCACCGAAAATCACAGCTCAGAAACACCCTCTCCATCACCGAAACTGCCTCTGAAATTTACCCCCGCAACAACGAAAACAGCCCACACAC
The DNA here is from genome assembly GCA_019454045.1 of Zanthoxylum bungeanum. Lineage (NCBI taxonomy): Eukaryota > Viridiplantae > Streptophyta > Magnoliopsida > Sapindales > Rutaceae > Zanthoxylum > Zanthoxylum bungeanum. The sequence goes on along the minus strand of SKCR01026698.1, from coordinate 29,509 downwards.
TGTCGTAAATCACAGCCTGAAACAACCCCCATCCAATGCACAAAACTGCACTCCAAACTACCTTAAAACTACCGCAGAAATAGCCCTATACAGCAGTCCTAATCCACGCCAAAAACAACACCACAACAGCAAAAAACGCACCCCCCACACACCTAAAAACCGCAAAAATAGTCCCCAATTACCGTGAGAACAGTGACCGAAAATAACAGCCCAAAACAGAGGAAACAACAGCCTGAAACAGCGAGGCAATGAAGGAAAACAACGAACCAGTGAACCAGTGGAGTTGCGGAGCATTAACCCTTTCGACGGTCGCATAACGCACTTCTAAGAGACGACTTAAGAGGTTAGACCTGAGGGCACCCTTTTTATTTATTCTCGTTCTTTTGTTATTATTTCTTCGCATGTGTATTGTTGATTCATGAATGTTGTGGCCATGGGATGAATGAAATATGTGTATCTCTTGTGGTATATCGGATGGAAACCCAGACGTAAATTCCGTAGCCGAATCCGAATGGACGGTAATGCGGTCTGTACTTGGGAAACAACTCCACGTACCACTTAAGAGACACACATATTTCGTTTCATCCAATCTCATGTTTATTCTTGATTTAATCGTTTAGTATGTTATTTTCCTTTATGTATGATTTAGTTGTTTAGTATGTTTTTTTTTATGCAAGATTTAGGTGTTTATGTGATTTTAAGAATGATTTAGGTGTTTATATGATTAGAGGTATCATTTTTTTTGTGATTCTGTTCGAACGCGTTATCAAACGCTACTCGAACATGTGCATTCTGTTTACCATTCGAACGTGTTTACGAACGCTACACGAACGCGCACGCACTGGACAAATCCCTTCATCATGTTTTATGCATGTTTGTTTCCTTAGTTATTTCTTTCCCCATCATATGCTTAGTTAGCTCTTTTAATATTTATGTTTTTACCGTTATTGTTTATTTATCTTTCTGCATTTATTTATTTAATATGTTCATGAAATTGTGTGTTTACCGTTATTTCGACTTACTTTTATGTATGCAAACTTAGATATAGGTAGTATGAAAACTTAGATGTAGGTTGTTGTTGCGTAGACTTGGTTAGATTATTGCACAAATCCATTCATTACAAGTTGCATAAGTAAGGGACCATTCCGAACCCAACAGTTTGAGGTTTTCCCTTGCGAGGGGTGAGTGCGGCCTTAAATCATTTTTCTAGTTCACACTGGATGGCGACTCCATGTTATTTCTCCGATTTAGTTCCCCTGTGGGCTACTCCGTACTCCCGACTAGGCCACGAGCCTAGAACAACGTCGCCGATTTCTGTGTCCTACGGGAATGTTACTAGGAAAGCTTCCAGAATTGATAGAGAAAAATACATTAGCAAAATATGAGTTAAAGAAGGATATGAGCGTAGCCTTGAGTAATGAAATGAAACATGTTGATGTTTCAATAGATATGAGTGAGGTGGTTGATGGTGTCGATGCTAGAGATGATATTGATGTGCGTGATAACATTAGTGACCATGATTTGGTTGTTCATGATGCCAATGAGCTGGTTGACGTTACTGTTAAGGGTGAATATCATATGGAGCAATATTATGTTGGTTGTGAGGACATGAGGACAAAAAATCATTCATTGGCTTTATTGACTTTTGCTCACCTTAACCAATTTTTTCCATGTGATTTTATTTTATTCCAGGATTCTCGTCACATTAGTCTTGTCATTTTTATCTATGACCCGGGTTCGGATTCGAGGTTGAATCCTTTTCAAGAGAGTGAGAATGATGTGATCCAGAATGAGCTCTGTTTGTTGGGCCAAGTTAACTTGAAGTTGTGGCTGATTGCATGGCTTGGTCAAATTGGTGTATTTGGGCCATTTTGGTGGATTTGGAAGATTTATTGGGTTCTGGAATTTGGTCAATGCATGAGACTTTATGTGAAAGCTTTATTATGTATAAAGCAATATTGGAATGGGTTTTGGACGTGCATGGGCTGCCTTGATTGATTTTGGGCTTTATTTCCGAATGGTGCACTAGTAGTGGCGGCATTTGCGCAGTCTTCGTATTTTGGACGTAACATTCTCTTCCGATATCCGATTTTGGTGATTCAATTTGCATTGGAAATATAACTCATAGCTCTACAACTTTGAAGCTTATATCAAAGTCCTGTTCGGCTGTCTTCTTGGTCAAAATGAGGACGCAAGATATCCTTACGGTTTTTATATTTTATAATTTTTTAAGGTTATGTGTTGTTTAAGTGCTGAGCCGAACTTTAATTATATTACAAAGCCCATGCATGAAATTTTAAAGTATTTTATGTGTTATTGGGTTTATTTTACTAGGGTTTTATTATATTTGGGTAGAATTAGGGTTAGCCACCTATTTAAAGGGCCATTATTCATTGTAATTGGGAATTAACTAAGAACATTTTTTTTTTACAAAAAAAGTGACTTTTGTCATCTTGAGGGAGTGGATTCTTCCTTGGTTCTACGGAATAAAAGCTTATCAACGCGTGGCAAGCGTTGTGGCGCTATATCACTGTTCAAGATTCTCCAAAGAAATAAAGAAAGGTTGTTAAGGGCAAAGTTCTTTAAGGGTTGGACTTGATCTTGGAAGGATTTTATTATTATATAATCAAGATTCGCAGTTCTTGGGGCTTAGAACACGTAGAGGGGTTTGCTTGGATTTGTTCCAGGCATGTTTCTCATCAGTTAGTGTGTGTCTTATATATAGTATTCATCTTCCGTAAAAGATGATTCCTTTTTGAAAGAGATATTGATTAGAATGTCTAATCAATCTTATGTATTATATGATGATAACATAATGAATACTTTAGTATGCACGATTAAAGATATTGATTTAATCGTAATTGTTACGAGTTAGACCATATGATGGATCTTGAAACATGTTCTTTGTGATCTTTGAGATATTAAGAACGACTTTCTAATTCATGGAGCATACAGTCTGCAACCGTTTGGGTCATATTAGTTTTGAGTCTGATTATGACGTTAGACAGTCTACGTCATAAAGAGTCAGAAAAGTGCAGTGAGATTGTCACAGAGGATTCTACTTTGTGAGTGGAATTAGATGCAACTTATGAAGTATTGACTTTGAAGTTGCATATTGACCTTATAAATTAGAAGTTTTCACTTTAGTATTGTGTTTGCGGTTGTCTACATAGTATTTTGGATTTGATCCATAAATACTTGGACAACTCAGTAGCTGTAGCAAAATATTGATGTCACATATGAGTCATATTAATGTATACTTAGGTTCTATAAAATATGAATGATGCTGCCTAAGGAAACAATTGGGTTTGTTGGACAAACTCAATATGTCATAGCGGACCTACTTCTTGTTGCCTACCTCTTGAGTTCTATGAGAGCTCTTGAGGGCCATATGCATATGATACACATTGAGATGTGTATATGATACCGTGGATTGGCACTAGAGCAAGTGGGAGAAATTGTTGGGGTTAGTTCTCAGAGCGCCAATCCAGGCCGTATTTATGTCCGATTCATGAATACGAACATCCCATTTTTCCATAATATTACTTCCTTAGTGGTTGCACCTCTTTTATATATACGTATTTGATCTAATTACTATTAGATTGAAACTAAATCTGATTTAGTGATATGTATATATTAGACAAAGACACGATAATATATAATGTAGTGCGCAGTTACAAAGTAGTTTGTAATTGACATTGGGAAGTGTCACTACTAGAAATATATTATCAAATAAAGTTCCTGGTCAAGATTTACTAACACGGGTCGGTTAGTTAAATCCGTTGAGACCATTATATGTCGTATATCGTGACTTGGTCCGATGGTTTATCCCAATTAACCATGAGTCATGGGAGACTCGTATAGACGTGTAGGTGTTTATTATGGATAAACACTGAACGACTCATCAAAGATTCTTAATGGATGGTACACCAACGTCAATAAGAATCTTCTCGGGTTGAGTAGCAAAGTGGTCATTCGACTTGAGATACCACTGTGGATTTATGAGACATCCTCCACACTTTGACGGCAGTCACGTCACCGATCTATTTAGATCAGACCTCCGCTTGTTCGTTGGGTGTGGACCGATCCTCAAGCTATCATGTGTGTGTCAAGATATGATCCGTCAGTTCTGTGTACAGAGCATAGGTAGTCCATATGTGATTAGCGATCTGTTAAATCCATGGCCGTGGTATACTTCAAAGTAAGTTCCGAGTGTTATTTAGAGATTACTAATAGAAACGTCGACACGATTATACCTATAGAGATTTGACGTTTATATATATATCTCTGGGATAATCCGGATACTTGTGACGGAGGGATTATACATATGCAATGACCCCGACCTGTATGATTCAGCTAGTTTATCCGTGGTCGTCATAATTTACGGGTGGGTAGATTATAGACACGAGATTGGATTTCGTGATGGATTTGCCTGAATCTAGAGAGTCTCACTAATGAAATATACTCGTAGAGCACTAGGGCGACTATTATAAATAATGGTGATTATTTATAAATCATTTAACTGTTAAACGAAAGATACATGCATTAGGGGTTGAACCGTTATTTCCTAATTAGTGTGTATTTATGTTTAATATTTGATATTATTAAATACACATTAATTAATTATCAAATTATGATATTTGACATATATCATTAATATATGTATTTGAGATATTTAAAGTAAATATAATACATATTTGAGATATTTTTAATTAATTAATTAATTAATTAATTAATTAATTGTTAAATAATTAAAGTAATTAAAATATAAATATCTTACCAAATGATAATGATGGGAAATGATTAACAAGTGTATATTGTTGAATTTGCATTAAAAGAAATGGTTGTCAAAATGAATTTGACTTCTAAGATATTTGTTTAATTTTGATTAAATTGGAAAAATATTTTTTTTTTCTTTTTATTGAGCAATTTCGGCCACAACCCTAACATATATATAAAGTGTTATATTTTTCATTTGCTTCAACCTTTTGCTAAGCCTCCAAATATTACAAAAGATTAGGTTGAGAGAAAAAGTGAAGAACTTGAGAAAGACTTGAAGAAAACTTGGTTATAAAGTAAGTTTTTAATCTTTTATTCAACTAGAAAAATATTTCTAGGGTTCTTATCAATACCTAATCTATTAATTTTATGAGGTCAAATGATTAGTAGTATTAAATAGGTTGATTAATTGATGGTCATGGTTTTAAACTTAAAAACAAGTAAATAAAATTGCTCGAAAGTAGGTTTAAGAAAATTCAATATTAATGAACTATCTAGGACATAATCACACGCGTATAACGCAAGCGAACGTATCGTTCAAGTAGTATAAAAATTATCGATCCCACGAGGACTTAATACCTAATCTATTAATTTTATGAGGTCAAATGATTACTAGTATTAAACAGGTTTATTGATTGATGGTGATGATTTTAAACTTAAAAATAAGTAAATAAAATTGCTCGAAAGTAGGTTTAAGAAAATTCAATATTAAGGAACTATCTAGAACTTAATCACACGCGTATAACGCAAGCGCACGTATCGTTCAAGTAGTATAAAAAGTATCGATCCCACTATGACTTAATACCTAATCTATTAATTTTATGAGGTCAAATGATTACTAGTATTAAACAAGTTGATTGATTGATGGTGATGATTTTAAACTTAAAAACAAGTAAATAAAATTGCTCGAAAGTAGGTTTAAGAAAATTCAATATTAAGGAACTATCTAGGGTTGTGGAATCTTTCTAATATCCTTTAAAAGATCAAGTGGTTATTTCATGTTTGTGTAATAAATTGGTTTACTAACCTGGAACATGAAATTATGCGAAAGCCTCTGTCGATGGTCAGACGCAAATACCCAGTTTAACCCAATTGAACCATATGTCTATGTCAACCAAATTACCTGCATTCATTAAGTTTACGTTCCAATTATGGCTACCCCCGCCCGACAGGTATATATCTATCCTGTAAGGAAATCTATTAAAGGGTTATCTATCCTCAAGGAAGATCGTGGGCTACTAAGTCTAAGGCTGAAACCTAAAATTCATTTGTCAAGTTTATTTTAGATTTACCAGATCAATCTTATTAGTGACCAATTAACAAGACGCATTAAGCTTAAGACTTAATAAGTAAACCTTTAAATTACCCAAACTATATAATAACCCCTTATAAACCGGTGATATTAAAATTCATCACAACCTTAGATAACTAACTTAGTTAAGACGCATAACTAGGGCTAGTAAAAACTTAAAAGTAAAAGACATAAAATAAAATGCTGAAAAGTAAATGAAGAAAATTACAATAAAAGAAAATGTTAGGGCTAGAGTATTTACTTTTATCACTACTATTTTAGATATCTCCCTTAATATAATATATTAACTTGTGTGATATTACCAACCAGCCATATAGGCGGTAACCTGATTAAGTCAAATTAAGTCCATAAACCAGCCATATAGGTGGAAATTACCAACCGACCAACCAGGCGGTATCCATGCTTAGTCAAATTAAAACCTATTTAATAAATGATTACCAACCGGCTAATATAGCGGTATCCTCATTAAGTCAAATTTTAAATAGTGAATATATTATAATTAGGGAGATTAATCTAAATAGCAGTAATAAAATTTTTACCTTTCACCCTAGCAGTGGGAAGTTACCTCATCATAGCTGAATAGTAAAGACTGAAAAAGTAAAGAAAGTAAATTATTATTACAGTACGTAATTAAAATTAATAACAAAACTGAAATTTAAAGAAAACTAGATATAAAACTCCCTATTTACATCAGAGAATTCAGAGAGGAAGGTACATCTGAAATCAGAAAAATGAGCTGAATTTATAGGCCTCGGCAATGTACGCGCATCGCGACGTGAAACGCGGAGAGCTCGACACGTGGTAGTGTATAAGGTGATAAGGTGACACGTGGCACGTTGTGATTGAGAGCTGAATGATTGCGCTGACATGGCGAAAGTGATTTTCGGCACCGTATGATTACGACACGTGGCACGTTGTGATTGGCTGATGATGACGTGGCACTGACGTGGCAAGTTGACTCGGTCTACTGCTGATGTGGACGATGACGTGGCTGACACATGAAGTGACATGTGGTGACACATGGCGATGGCGATTCTCGGCACCATAGAATGATGACAAGTGGCATGGCACACATTAGTGGATTGGCTGTGATGTTGACACGTGGCACGGCGCACGTTAGCAAGTCAAACTTTTTAGATTCTGACACGTGTCCCTCGGTGCACGTTAGCAGCTCATGATGCATGTTAGGCATCGCGACGCCGAAGGCTTGCACGTCGCGATGCGCAAAATTACCAAATTGTCCTTTTGTCCGTTTTTCACTGTTTTGGCCCCAAATCACCTCTAGAGAGTCCTGAAATTTTATTTATGTACAAAATATTCACAAAACTCAAGAATCTATTCAAAATATTAGGTCAAATGAGTGAGAAATAGTGATACATTTACCACTCATCACTTATCTACAACATAGTTTGTTCACACATTTTTCTACTCTCTTAATATTGTAATAAGTGGTTTGGAACCTTGAATGAAAGTAGTATGCATGTATATAAACAAAGTGAGCTTGTAAATGGTTTATTAGCACATTTTTGATCATTTGATGATCTAGTTGACATTCTAGAGTTGTTGGGTCACTCATTGATGACCTAGAATTGTTCTAGAGTTATTTCAAAGTGGTGAGACTTGTTGGTGTTGTAGAGACCTAATTGAAATATTGGATTTGTTTACTTTGGTATAATTTGATCATATTGATGTTTTTTTGGGACTTTTCATATATGTGTTGTGTAATGATGTATTTATTATGTATATCAAGTTTGGTGATGATTGGATTTCATCTTGTATTGTTTTGAACAATATTGGACTAAAATGCACAAGTTGGAAACTAGGAGGGGCTCACAGTAATTTGTAAGAAATTATTGGTTTGAGTTGCAATTTATAATTTGATGTGTATGGCATATTAAAATCACTTTGGTACTGATTTGGAATCATTCAAAATTGTATTTGACAATTTAAGGACCAAAATGATCAAAATGCAAAGTTTTGGGGTAATTCTGTAATGAATGAAAAATCTGGAAAAAGTTTTCAGAATTCTATTTTCATGTATATTTGATGTACAAATCATTTTGGTTGTGATTGGAAATCACCTAAGTTTATTTTGAACAACTTAGGACTAAAATGATTAAAATGGAAAGTTTTTTATTTATTGGGTAAGAAATTCCAGAAGAAATATGGTTTATTGGGTAAAAATTTTTAAATTTGAAGTATTGAGTAATTAAAATAAATAATTTTATTTTAATTGTTCAAGAAAAGTTTTTGAAATCGGAAAATTTTGATTTTCCGTGTTCCGCTGCGTTACCCGTACTACCCCTTAAAACCCCTACAGGTGGAGTGCCCGGGGTGAGGCCTGAGTCGGCAAAGGCCGAGGGGTTGAAAAGGTCTCTATAGTGACCTTCGTATTGGTACACCTTTTTTACCCTAGGGGGATCGCCCTAACAAGCTGCAAAAGGTTTGAGATTGTTAGTATAAGGTCATAAACTAGACGAAAGAAAAAGAAAGAAGGAGGAGGACGAGCTGTTACCTCCAACTCGGAAGATGTTTGGGACTATAACGTCCTCGTATGTGGTCTACCAATGCCTTCCCCATAACCCCCCAGCCCAGAACCATTTTTCATCATCTCTACCAAGTGACTAACCCTAAAAAGCTCTTAGCGTTATAATAGTGGCAAAACAGTAAATTTTCAAAACACAACCAGGGCAAAAGCATTAAAAAAATCCTAGAAACTCTTGCTTTCTATTTCCAAACACAAAACCAGAAAAATACCAAACACAAAAAAAAAAACAAGAAATATATCCACACCAAATAAACCCCTAGATCACCATTTACTCCCAAGAAACCCAAAAAACACCATACCTGCATATCATCATCAAAGACACCAAAATGAATGAAAGCAAAAAGACAGAGACAAATAAGAACTTACTTACTGTGTTGAAGGTTGACGATGAAATGTGCAAGGTGCTTCGAGTTATTGAGGAGAACTGAGTTGTAGAAGGTTGCTCGGAGGTCTGGAACGTTTGCTTTGAAGACGATAAAGTGCTAAAATAAAAGAAAAATAAAGAAAATGACCTTTAAAAAGGCAGTCCATGCTAGTTGTAACCATCAGATTGAAGTAAGAGTAAGGGATTGATGACACGTGCGATGGAGATCTCTGCCGTCAGATACAAATGAAAGGCTTAGATTGAAGCCTGGAGCTCAGTTGATCACAGCTGTCTAAATATTTGGCGAGCAAGAGACAAATATATGACACCTAGCTTCTCAGGGAGATGAAGCGTAAGGTGAATTGATGGATGTGATAGGCTTTTAAAGAAGACAATTATACCTTCAACTCTTCCTATAGACGATTCAAAAACCCTAGGAAGACCTTTCAGTTGGCGATGAAAAAGAGGCGAGCGACATAAAAAATGGAATCTTTGGCAATATGCTTAAGCATCTTGACCCGAAGGGTATGACCATGTGAGTGTTTGCAAGCTACAACCCGAGGACATAAGCTCGATCTATACCAACATCTTTTTTGGAGTTCCCGGCATCGACTCAGTAATTCGTTGATACTGAGAACTATGAGACAAATGTTGATGGTGGTTTTGTACCCTGAGAAAATTCAAATACCGCGGAAGGGCAAAACAAGAGTTGTACTTAGACAAGGGAATAATGAAGGACCAAAGTCTTAGAGAGGCTAAAGATAGATAGAGGGGCTCGAGCCTCCTGAAAGAGGAGTTCTTCCGAGGGTAGAATTGGTGGATAGAGCAAAGTTGGTATACTGACCCGACCTGAAGAGGCAGTGAGTTCTTGCAGCATTTGATTGTTTGTAGAAGCCGACCCGAGGTGGTCCATGCTTACCAACCTGACCTAGTTAAAGAAATGATGACTTGACGGAGCACCATTTTCCTCGACATGCCGACCCGAGAAACATAGTTGAAATCATGATATTTAGAACTGGCATATGACGCATGCCCTACTTAGAAGTTTGAGCTTCTAGAACTTGTAGACGCTGGATTTCTCCCGAGGTCCATAATCGAGATTTTGTAGAGATGAGGCACTAGCGATCCTGAAAAATAAAGAAGTAGGGTGAGCGGGAGTACTGCCCACCGGTTTGGTGGGTGTCGGGGGCACTCCGACGCTCAAGTTAGTAGTGAAGACAAGCTTTAGATAATGAAAGAGCAAGGTTCAAGGTTACCTTGATCCCCGTGTACTACCGTGAGGGCGGTAGGTGGGAGGTGCTGAAGGTTATGGTGAAAGTATTCTTAGGTTATGAGTATGATAGCTTGAATTTTCCATGCCCTTCCTTATGGAGCCTTGTTTCCTATATATACATGCTCCAGTAACGTGTACCTTTATTGCCTTTTGATTGCTCGTCTGTTGGGTCTTGACAACGGTCGATTTCATGAGGTGCAATTACTGCGTTTTGCCCGTTGTAGGCTGGAATAGATGGGTTATGAATGGTGTTTATGAGCATGGGCATTATGTGGGGTGAGCCCCGATTATGGCTTGGGCACGTGGTATTTCACTGGGCCTGGGCTTGTGAATCTATGGGCCTCTATATACTTCAAACCTTGGGGGTTCCCTTAGTGTGAATCTGTGCTGGTAACTTGGGCTTGGATCCATGCTGTGAGTCTAGTATCGGGCCTGAAGCAAAATATCAAAATTGCCATTGGCACAAATTTGGCCCATACAGTTTGTCCCCTACTCTCTAAGTCAAGGATTCCTTGGCTTGGAGAGTACTTGACGCGTGTGTCGCCTGGGACGAGACCATAGTATGTAGGTATACCCGAGCGTTGATGTTGTCTGCTGATTGAACCAAACGAATGTCAAGTTATAAACTTGATTCTACAAGAACCATTAGGGATGTACCCAGTCGATTGAACTATATGAAGGCCAGGATATAAGACATATGACATGTGTGATCCATGTCTACTGCTTGACTCGACATGAGTCCATGGGGGATGTCCTCGGTCGATTGGACCAGATGAAGGTCAAGGTATAAGTCATACGACATGTGTAATCCATGTCTACAACTTGACTCGTCATGAGTCCATGAGGGATGTCCCCGGTCAACTGGACTTGATAAGGCCAAGACGATATAAGTCATACGAGATGTGTAATCCATGTCTACAACTTGACTCGACATGAGTCCATGGGGGATGTCCCCGGTCGACTAGACCAGATGAAGGTCAAGGTGTAAGTCATACGACATGTGTAATCCATGTCTACAACTTAACTCGTCATTAGTCCATGGGGGATGTCCCCGGTCAACTGGACTTGATAAGGCCAGGATGATATAAGTCATACGACATGTGTAATCCATGTCTACAACTTGACTTGTCATGAGTCCATGGGGGATGTCCCCGGTCAACTGGACTTGATAAGGCCAGGACGATATAAGTCATACGACATGTGTAATCCATGTCTACAACATGACTCGACATGAGTCCATGTGGGATGTCCCCGGTCAACTGGACTTGATGAAGGCCAATGTGTAAGTCATACGACATGTGTAATCCATGTCTACAACTTGACTCGTCATGAGTCCATGGGGGATGTCCCCGGTCGACTGAACCAGATGAAGGTTCATGAGTTATTTCACACGACATTTTCGTATGTACTGTAGGAAGTCCATATCTTTATTTGACTCGACATGAGTCATCTGGGGGATGTCCCCGGTCGACTGAACCAGATGAAGGTTCATGAGTTATTTCAAACGACATTGTCGTATGGACTGTAGGAAGTCCAAGGAGGTCATCACTTACTATACTAGACCTGAAGAAGGTCCATCATGCTACAATGGAATGAACTTGATGAAAGTCACCAAGGTCATCACTCTTCTACGAGACTACTGTCGAATGGACTTGAAAAATGGACTTGACGAAAGTCCAAGGTCATCATTCCTGTCTCTACTAGTCCTAAGAAAGGTCAAAGAGGGTTTCATTCCTCATGCTTCGATACATACTAAATATCAATGAGGGTGTTTATTCCTCATACTACAATATTTTCTCTACAAGACCTAACAAAGGTCAGTAAGGGTCTATGGTCGAATGGACCAGTCTACCTAACCTGATGAAGGTTGGTGGATTGAATCCGATGGAGGTTCTAATGACTTTTCATTCTAGGCATGGTAAAAGATTCCCTATGTAGTTTAGAGTTGGTAATATTATCTCCTCCAGACGACATGAAAGGTTAGTCATCATCTCCATACGACATTGATTTAGTACCGCCAACTCCAGACTACATAAGGAATCTTTTATCCTGATTAGTAGTGTGAAAAATCTTGGACCTCCTTCAGGTCCAATCACCAACCTTTTTCTAGTTAGGTAGTATAAAGAACCTACATCAGGTTCAATCGGCCAACCTTCATCAAGATATGAAGAATGAAAATTATTTTGGATCTCCATGAGGTCCATTCGACCTTAGACCCTCATTGATATTTAGCAGGTATTGTAGTGTGAGATGTGAAACCCTCTTAGGTCTAATAGAGTCAAGAATATGATGACCTTGGACTTTCATCTAGTCCATTAGTCAAGTCCATTTGACAATAGCATCGTAGAAGAGTAAAGAAGTAGTGACCTTCACCAAGCTCATCCCATTGAAGTATCTTAGGCCTTCTTTAGGTCTAGTGTAGCAAGATGTGAATTTTATAGACATTCATCAAGTCCATACGACAAATCCATTCAACCGTAGTCTCATAGACCTTCATCAGGTCTAGTAGAGTAAAGACCATCATTGACCCATGTTTAGATCATGTAGGATGAGGAGTTAAGACCCTCATGAATCTTCATCGTGTCTAGAGTGTGTAGACTCTTCCATGTACCTTTATCAGATATAATGAAGTATTTAGATTCTCATGTACTTTCTTCAGGAGTGTGTAGTGTAGAATTTTTTGGACCTTCATTGTGAGTAGTAGAATGAAAACTTGCTTAGACTCCCCTGGTCCTTGACCAGTAGTATGGAGATTGTCCTGACCGTCATTTGGTTCAATCGACTGGGGACATCCCCGATGGCTCATGTAAAGTCGAGTTCAGTACATGACCTTCATCTGGTCTAGACAAATTTGAAGACTCCCCTGGTCCTTGACCAGTAGTATGGAGATAGTCCTAACCGTCATCTGGTTCAGTCGACTGGGGACATCCCCCACGGACTCATGTCGAGTCAAGTTGTAGACATGGATTACACATGTCGTATGACTTATAACTTCCTGGTCTCATCAAGTCCAGTCGACCGGGGACATCCCTCACGGACTCATGTCGAGTCAAGTTGTAGACATGAATTACACATGTCGTATGACTTATAACTTCCTAGTCTCATCAAGTCCAGTCGACCGGGGACATCCCCTACGGACTCATGTCGAGTCAAGTTGTAGACATGGATTACACATGTCGTATGACTTACAAACTTCCTGGTCTCATCTAGTCCGGTAGACCGGGGACATCTCCCACGGATTCATGTCAAGTCAAGTTGTAGACATGGAACACACATATCCTGTTACTAATAATCTGACCTTCATCTGGTCCAATTGATTGGGTACCTTCCCAATGGCTCTGATAGAGTCAACTTCATTATCCCGACCATCATTTGGCTTGGATGATTGGTTATTTCCCCAATGACACTTGTAGATTCAAGCTCATAACTTGACATTCGTTTGATTCAATCAATGGGCGGCTTCAACGCTCGAGTACACCTACATACTACGGCCTCGTTCCAAGCGACACACGCGTCAAGTACTCTCCAAGCCAATGACTCATTGACTTAGAGAGTATGGGACAAACTATACGGGCCAAATTTGGTCCAAGGGTAATTTCGACATTTTGCTTCGGGCCCAATGATGAGTGCACCCAAGACTCCCCAACATAAGGATCCAGACCTGGATTTTCACCTCAAAGGGCCAGGTTTCATAAAGTCTGAATGGGGCCAAAGATGTTTATAAAGCCCATATCTAGTGAACACCGACACCATCGCCCAACCCATAACTGAAGGACCTTCCATACGCCAGTCTACGTAACGTCCATGCTCATAAACTCAAACCAGCCGTTCCAACCTACAACAGCTAAAAGTAGTAAATACCCCTCATAAAGTCGACTGTTACGAGTGATCAAGTGTGATTAAGGACATACCCCCAGGTGGGTATATAGAGAAATGAGGGCTCCATGAGGAAGGAGAGGGGGACTTCTGCCTCACCATCATTCAACTTCTAGCTCTCCGACTCACAGATTTGGAATCGAATACTCATTCAAGCTCTCCTACTTGTATCCTAATAGCATTCTCTCCAGAATTCTGATAATCACCATCCTACCGCCCTCACGACATCATACAGAGATCAAGGTAATATATGCCATTGCTCCTCATCCTACGGTGTTGATAGTTCATTTCCCTCACTGACTTTGGCGTCGGAGTGCCTACGGCATCCACCACACTGGTGGGTAGACCCTCCATGCTCACCCTACCTCTTTGTTTTGCAGGATCGCTAATGCCTCTATCTACGAAATCTCGATTGTGGACCTCGGGCGAAAACCGGCGTCTACAGAACTGATAAGACAAGAGTGAGTCAACGACTCTCCTTGGCAGAGACTCTGCCAGACATAATAGTATTGTGGTGGTTGAGCCACAGGGTGTCATGTCAAAAGAACGTGTAGCAGTAGCCAAAAGACTAGAATGATGGGTTTATGCTGAAAGGGGATAGTTGAGTCAGATGTCAAAGTGACTGTTTGCTGAGTGGTTGGGGAAAAAGAGTATGAGGCGATGATGGCAGGGTCGCGCGAGCTGGCGTTATGGGTTGGTGGAACAATGTATTTGGAAGCCTATATAAAGGGGTTGAAGCCACAGATTAAGTGGTTAACAAATTTTACATTTCACTACTTGTAAAACATTAAGAGTTTCTAAACTAAAGATAGAGAGGGAGCTGGTTGGTACCCGATCCCTGAGCGATTTGTAAATTTGGTCGGTCTTAACCACAAAAGAATAGTATAAAAACCACATTTTGCTCATGTTGATGTAAGTTGGAGCCACTCTCCGCCGAACCACGTAAATCTCTGTGATTTTTTTATTTGCTTGTCAAGTTTGTTTTGAATTCCCTACTAAGCAAAAAAATTCACTGCTTGAATGATGTTTATTAAATTGAGAGATTTTCGAAATTACCCTGGGACCAAAAAAAACAAATGTCAACAATAATTAAGTAAAAGATGATCGACAACCAAAGAAGCAAGAAATCGCCACGTCATAGCAGAATACAAGAGGATTTGTTAGGCAAAGTCGTCTCACTCCAGCTGACATCAGTCGCCAAAATGGCATCCAGAAATGATGACTCTACTTTCGCCACGTGTATCCTCCCCGCCCTGCGAGAAAATCTTTTGTGCAACAGTGGTACCACGTCATTAATGCAACAAACCAATCATCCACTGCCACACGTGCTAAAAATTAAAAAACAACTAAAAAATAGGTGAAAAAACTCTACATATCATTTTTTAATTCGCTTGTGATACCACGTCACACATATCACTGTTGCACCCAAGAATCTCTCCCGCTCCTGTAGTCAGTTTTCCAACCTTTTCAAGCAATAGCGTTACGTGTTGCACAATGACGGTCAACTTACACCACCTGTAATATAATCGGACGGCTATAAACCCTACGAAATAGTTATGGAGCCCACGTTCTTGGTGAGTGGGAGGAGGGACTGGGGGAAGGCGGGTGCATCGAGGCAGGTAGTCGGTGCGCATAATTAGTGCTCGATGTAGTTGTTGCAGTGAGAATGTGCGGTGTGAGTGGGAGTGGGAGTGGGGGATTAGAGACAGTGATGCAATCTTTCAACGTTGACTGTTGTACCCGATATATTTATTAATTTATTTTTTGGGGTTTTTAAGTTTTAAGTTTTAAGTTTTGAGTTTTAAGTTTTGGGTTTAACATCTCTAGAACAGGGTAAGAAAATGGGAAATACAAATAAAAAGACGTGAATGTCGTCAGTAAAATAAAAAATATTAAGAACCCGCAAATCTGTTCTTCTATCTTGTCCCTCATTCTTCCATATTTCTTATTGTTTTCCAATTTCCATTACCTTTTGGATTAATTAATTGATTGTTATGGGTTTCTCCTAGGCATGGCAATAATACCCGGACCCGGCCCGGGTCCACATGGACCCAGACGACCCGGGTCCGGGATTAAAAAATCCAGATCCGGGTCTTAAAAATTTGGACCCGGACGAATCCGGATCCGGACCCGGGTTCGCACGGGTCCGGCCCGGATAGACCCGGGTCCAGAAAAATAAATATAATAAATTAAAATATAATGAAAAATATAAAATAATATGCATATATAAAAAAAAATATAATAGAATATAATTAAAAAATATAAAATAATTGAAATAAAACTAATAAAATTGACAAAATCCAAATATAAATATAAAATAATACAATTAAAAATTAAAAAAAAAATTTAAAAAAAAGTAACCCGGGTATCCGGATCCGGACCGGGTAGACCCGGGTCTGGAACCGGACCCGGGGTAACCAAATTGCTTCTGGATCCGGACCCGGAGCCATCCCTAGTTTCTCCCCTCTACTCACCTCTATTCTATTCATACCCCATATACCTCTCGGGAAAAATTAGCCACGTGGCTCGGATACCAGACGTTGGGAGCACTGTATTTGAACCTCCTTACACATCTCAAGACCAAGGCCTCCTTGGGTATCACTCCATAATTCTCTGAATGAACCTCCTTAAGCTCGAGACCAAGACCTCCATGGGTACGTCTCCATGTTGCCAGAATGAAACGTTCGGACTGTCACGCTTATGCCTTCTCGTCTGGACACACGATGGCTCTCAATGGCCTAAATATCCACTGTGAGTACGCTCTTTTGCATGACTTACTTATTGTGTAACAAACTGAGAAGATGAATCTGATAACAACGTCTCAATAGAGGAACAAACTGATAGTGTATGGATAAACACCGATGTCTCGTGCTAGTATAATTCTTTTCTACTGCAGAGACTAGAAAAAGGTTCAAATCATTGATACCGGAGAAGATCTCCAAATACCATGATGATTTCAAAGAGGAAGAAGGGCTATGAGGTATACATAGAACTTTGACTTTCGAGAAGAGATGGAGAAGTTTAATGAACACTCATGTAAGCAAACCTTAGTAATATTATTGATAGATTTCAAGTTTTTTCAGTCTGACTATAAAATGAAAACCGTCCTCCTTATATAGGTTGGAGGAGGAAACATAAGGAATCTTGGTAGGACAGGACCTCTATCAAAGATTAAGGCAAACTACACACGTAGCATAACCTTTTACAAAAGTTAAAGCAAAAGATGCTAAAGCTGAAAATTACTGAAACAAAAGTAAAAGCAAAGATGCTAAAGCAAAAGATGACTTGAAAAAAGTAAAAGCAAAAGATGCTAAAGCATGAAACTGACTAAAGCAAAAGCTTTATCAAAAGCATAACAAGACAAAGGGCAATAATGCCACAAACAAACAAAACATAATAATTAAAGTCTTCACATGTTGTGACTTGGTGACATGTTGCAATACTCATACTCGGAGTCATCAGAAGCGATGGAATATCCACAGACACTTTTAAACCATGTTTCATTTTCAGAAGGCATGTATTCAAACTGTGGTGGAGGCTTTTCTTCTTCAACATCTTCATAAGGGTCTTGTGAATCTTGGAATAGTGTAGTGATTGAACTAGGCCCTCTTTGACAATGATTCCAAGAGGATGACTTATACTGTCTTTTGGAACAATGTCACTTCATGCCTAGGACCCAGGGAAGTGCTGTGAATTGGGTCATTTTTAGGTAGGAAAATGTTAAGGACTGTAACATGATTTAAAATTTCTTGGATCAAATTATTATCCTGTAAGAGCAAAGGATCATGAATACTTTTCCATTCATAAGCTTGACTTTGGGTCCAAAATAACTTAGTTTCTGGATATTGGAAATATGGCCTTGTTGGGTTCTCTAAGAACATGCCTAGGATCATTTAAGCATAAAACATGTGAATACACAAAGTAAGATATCGGAAATTATACTCACTTTGATCGGTTTGTGGATGTGTTGAGAATAAAAATTTATCTCCTTTAGAAGTGCTCCAAGCTCCTCTCTTTGATTGTATGTTGATCTCCAAGGTTGGTGAATGAATTCCAAACTCAAGGGATATTTCCCTATCACATTTGTAGACTCTTTAAGTGCTAGATAAGGAAGAAAATTGCAACAAAATCTTCCATTTTGTTCTCTGTAACTCTCGGCCAAAATGAGAAAGAGAGAGAGAGTTTTGGTTTTGTCTTGTGTTTTATTTCTAAAACAATTACCAAGTCAATACAAAATGTGTATATGGTTTATTCAAAACCAAAAGCAAGTGTGTTGAGAGCAAAAATCCATTTAATGCTCTCAACCACTTCCATCACCAAAAGGTGATTTGACTCACATCACAAAAAAATTGATTTAACTTCCATCACAAAAGTGACTAGTGATGTAAGTGAAGTGGGCCCCACTTCAAATTCAAAATTCAAGTCGGGTGACGCAACACACTTCGGGCTCGGGTTCGTTAATTCCGAATTAACGAATTTTCCGTTGCGACTTAATTAAATCAAATTTAATTAAATAATAATGTCTCGTAAAATTATTACGAAAATCGCTTACGAATAAATTCTAAATTAATTCGTTCGCCCGAATTAAAATCCAATTTTGATTCCTTTTTGAAACTAATTTCGTTTAATATATCGAATATATTATTTAATCGATTAATTCCAAATTAAGCGTTCTATCTCTTCTTATCGAATTTTATCCCAGATAAATTCTCGCCGTAATTAATCCCAGATTAATTTTCTCTCTCTTATAATTAATCCCAGATTAATTCTGTCTGAGTCATACGTCATCGGTGAATCTTCAGGAAGTGACCCATGAGATCCCTGGATATGTTGGCAGTAAATCCGGTCGTCAGACTATCCGAACACGTGCGTACCCGGTACCACGTTCCTATCGATTTACAAGACATGGTTGGATTCTAGTAAAACGTCGTGCCTACCCAATTCTCCAGAAGTATTCTTTAAGGAATATATAATCTTTTTCAGGCGTAGTATACATAGTATTGTGTATTGCGATCCAGTATCTGATGTCATATGCAAGGCATGAGGCTGGAATAGTGTCTGCCCCGTACGAAGCATATATCGGATCACAAGCAACTAATCTCTATAATCGGATAATCATGACCTTGTCATATTATCCTGATAGTTACAACATAATAGAGAACAAGTTATGTATCCCTGCGTGATCATCATCTCCATATGACTGAAGTGATACTTCCGTCTTGATATCACACCCAATACACTACGATTCTCAATAAACCCAGAAGAGGCGTACACAAAACCTGTTAAAGTCCCGAATGACCAAAACCAAAGCGTATTGATTGTCACAAGTATTAGCGATGCGAGTCTCAGGTTAAGACCAAATACACCTACTCTGATGCAGATTCACATAGACACATAGTCATACTACCAATGGGATTCCGCGGGGTCTATCCAGAGCGAAGCTGTTTCCGTACCATTGGTAAACACAACCTCCTATCACACTTGCATAAGTATCCAATACTTAAATATATGAGAACTATGCCGTTATGCTCCCACAACGCGCACAAGTGTAATACTAGTCTATTCCGCATTATCAATGTCCAGTCTCGATAATATTACGACTAGGTATATTTAATGATTAAACCTTCGTGGATTGATACTATCTCATATCTTAATAATCTGAAACTAATCATAAGGACTTTTATCATTTATATGTATTCAAGTAATCTAATTACAAAATGATAAAATAGCAATTTCCATTGTCACATAGTTAATTTGTACAAACACCACAATGTCTTTTACAAATAGTGACGCTATGGGTCATAATTGTCCAACAATCTCCCACTTGGCCTATAGCCTGTCACTCAAGTATCTAACACCTGAACTATGTACATGTCGCTCAAACTTTTGCTGATGAATAGCTTTCGTCAGTGGATCTGCAATGTTGTCATTTGATGCGAGCTTCTCGATCTTCATATCTCCACGATGTATGATCTCACGAATCAGATGGAAACATCGAAGAACATACTTGGATCGTTGATGAGACAGCCAATCCTTAGCCTGTGATATAGCCCCGTTATTGTCACAATACAATGGAACGGGCTCAACTGCTAACGGAACTACTCCTAATCCAATTAGGAATTTATGGATCCAAACTGCCTCTTTTGTTGCTTCAGCTGCAGCAATGTATTCTGCTTCTGTTGTCGAATCGGCAACAGTCTCTTGCTTGGAAGATTTCTAGCTTACTGCTCCGTTGTTCAAATAAAATATGTACCCAGATTGCGACTTACAGTCGTCTTTATCAGTTTGGAAACTTGCATCGGTAAACCCAGTTACCTCAAGTTCTCCATCTCCACAGATTAAGAAAGCATCCTTAGTTCTTCTAAGATACTTAAGGATGTTCTTAATCGCCATCCAGTGACCATCACCTGGATCGGCCTGATAGCGACTACACATGCTCAAAGCATAGGAGACATCAGGTCATGTACATATCATGGCATACATGATCGATCCGACTGCAGAAGAGATCAGGATCCGACTCATGTTGTCTCTCTCATCTTGAGTTTTAGGACACATGTCCTTAGATAGAGTGACATCATATGACACTAGCAACAGTCCCATCTTAGACTGTTCCATGTTGAATCTCTTCAACACTTTATCAATGTTCGTGCTCTGGGAGAGTCCAAGCAGCTTTCTAGATCTATCCCGGTGGATCTTTATTCCCAGAATAAAGGCTGATTTTCCCAGATCTTTCATCGAGAATTTTAATGAAAGCCAAGCTTTCACCGATTGTAGCATGGGAATGTCATTGCCAATAAGCAATACATCATCAACGTAAAGGACAATGAATGTCAGTGTGCTCCTACTAACCTTCTTATATATACAAGGATCATCCTCATTTTGAACGAAATCATATTCTTTTATGATCTCATCAAAACGTTGGTTCCAAGAACGCGATGTTTGCTTCAATCCACAAATGGATCGATTTAACTTGCAAATCTTGTTCGCATGTTTTGGTACTACAAAACCGTCAGGCTGTTGCATATAAACATCCTCCAAAAGGTTTCTATTAAGGAAAGCAGTTTTGACATCCATCTGCCATATCTCGTAATCGAAATATGCAGCAATAACAAGTATTATCCGAATGGATTTAATCATGGAAACTGGTGAAAAAGTTTCGTCGTAATCGACACCATGTTGTTGACGATACCCTTTCGCTACAAGCCTAGCTTTGTACGTTTATATGTTGCCATCCATGTCGGTCTTCTTCTTGAAGACCCATTTACAACCAATAGGCTTTACGCCTTCTGGTGCATCAACCAGTGTCCAAACTTGGTTGGTGTACATGGAATCCATTTTGGATTTCATGGCATCTTGCCATAAACCGGAGTCGATACCTTATATCGCTTCCTCATACGTAGCCGGTTCGTCTTCGTCAATAAGATTAATATTCACATGAGGTGAGATCAGAAATCCATACCTCTCAGGTTATTTTCTAACTCTCTCCGACCTACGCGGTTCTTGTGTATTCGAAGATTGTGGTACAATCTCATCCCTGATGAACTGTTCATGTTCCGTTAAGGAATCGGTGCCAAGAATAGTATCACTTCAATTTTCATCGAGTTCTACTTTCCTCCCACTTACCAGTGCATTTAGGAATTCCTTCTCAAGGAAAACCGCATGTAGAGCAACAAATACTTTGTTCTCTTGTGAGTTGTAAAAGTAATATCCTTTGGTTTCCCTAGGATAACCTACAAATAGACACTTATCCGATTTGGGTTCAAGTTTGGTACCATCCAAACGTTTAACGTATGCCCAGCAACCCCAAATCTTCAGGAATAAGAAACCTGATTTCTTTCCTGTCCATATCTCATACGGAGTCTGTTGAACAGGATTTGATGGAACCTTATTCAAAATAAGTATACACTATTCAATGCATATCCCCAGAAGGAAATAGGTAGCTCAGTGCGACTCATCATCGACCTTACCATGTCCAACAAAGTTTGGTTTCTCCGTTCGGACACACCGTTTAATTGAGGTGTTCCGGGAGGAGTTCACTGTGAAAGAATACCATACTCTTCAAGTAATCGAGAAATGCATTGCTCAAGTATTCTCCACCACGGTCCGACCGTAATGTTTTAATACTTTTTCCGGTCTGTTTTCTACTTCGTGTCGAAACTCTTTGAATTTCTCAAAAGTTTTCGACTTGTGTCTCATAAGATACACATAACCATAACGTGATGCATCATCCGTAAGGGTTACGAAGTATTCATATCCACCTCCAGCCTGGCTAGACATGGGCCCACATATGTCACTATGAATGATGGCTAATAGTTCGGTGGCACGTGCACCTTTACCGCCAAAAGGTATTTTTAGACATTTTGCCTAATAAACAAGATTCGCAGACGTCATATGAATTTGGATCAAATTCGTCCAGTACCCACTCTTCGAAAGGGTGGATATGCGAGTCTTGTTAATGTGTCCCAGATGATAATGCCATATATAAGTTTCATCTTAATTACTTAATTTAAGCATTTTGTTTGTTACATTATATGTTTGAGATTAATTTATATTCAAAATATAAAGACCATTATACACATCAGCACTGCATATCTCAATATCATTTTTATACATAAAACAACCAGTGTTTCTAAATACAAAAGTATACCCACATTGGGCTAAACAAGATACAGAAATAATATTCATAGTCAAACTAGGTACATAATAATAGTATGATAAGTTTAGTAAATGCCCATAGGGCAGTTCCAAAATATAAGTCCCAACGGCCAAAACGACGACTCTAGTCCCATTTCCAACTCGGAGGTCAATCTCTTCTGAGGCCAGTCTCTTGCTAATCTACAGATCCTGCACATCAGTACATATATCAGTACCAGATCCTGCAAATCCAATTTCTAAAACTAGAAGTATAGGGATCCAATCCCTCTGACATTCGAGAGAGAAAGAGCTTCTTCTGCAATTTATACATTTGTGATCTAAGGTTAGATCAATGAAGGTCCATCAATTTTGCCATCATAGTATAGGGATCCAATCCCTTGTTCGGGCGATGAAATTGAGGGGCATTGCAGCAAGCATGACAAATTGAGCAGTTGAGTTGTCATCGCTATGAGTCTTCCAAAGCTCAAGCTCAAACGACTGCTCATTTTCAGGCTTAGGCGCGAGAGGTCTCTCTATCGTATAGAGCATTCTCTCAGCCCCCAGGACAATCCTGAGGTCATATCCCAGTCAGGAAAATTCGCACCATTAAAGACATTTTCGCCCATTATAATGTCTCTAACCCCGATCTTTCCAGACATCTTAATTGCAATAGTCTACCTATTCAATTAACGATTTTTGGGTACAGTCCAACTGTTACAAGAAAATAATAAAATATTAGTCCAACTAATAAATACATAAAATGACGAAATAATTTGAAAGCGCGTATTGGCAAGTATTTGAACGAAATTGCAAATCCAATACTAGCCTCCCACTATTTTTCGGTGAGCCTCTAACCCTCTATTGAGTACTCGGGAAACCTAGTTTCCTAGTGGGCTAGGATCCCGTTAAATAACACACAACCTTGACTTTGGCCAACAAGCTGTATGATATTTAACTAGGTAAATCTCTAAGATCAATTGGATCTCATCCAATTCCTAGATCCGGTAGGTGGACCTCCAAGTCCGAAACATATATACAATATATATGCCAATATATTTTCCTTACCTTTTCCTCTGAATCAACTAAGCCTTGGCTTTGGCTCAACAAGCTTAATGATTCCAGTTAAACGGGACCCATTGACCTTGGAAAACTTCGTAATACATTTCGATGAACAAGAAGTGAGATTGACTTTGGCCAAAAAATCACAACTTGCCCAAGACATGCCATATGGAACAAAGCTTTCATGGTTCAAACACATCCGCGATGGACATTGATCTTGAATTTGGCCAACAAACCAATGCCAATCTTGGATCTTGAGAAAGAACCATTCAATGGAAGAAAAACGCTTAATATTTGATTGAGGGTTTTTCGCGTAAATTGGAAACCGATTTATTATCTTTGATTAGGTCTCATCATACACCCTTAAGCATGTATTCTAAAAGAATAATAAGGCGCGATAAATAAAATAATAATGATATGCGGATGGATATCTCACAAATTATTCCTAGAAAAAATCACTTCATTTTCTCTCCCCAGCTAGCATTATTCTAACATCTACCCAATTACATAATACAATAAAGAAACCTCATTACATTGAGGGGAATTGGTGAGAAGAGAATTACA
Source organism: Zanthoxylum bungeanum (assembly GCA_019454045.1). Classification (NCBI taxonomy): domain Eukaryota; kingdom Viridiplantae; phylum Streptophyta; class Magnoliopsida; order Sapindales; family Rutaceae; genus Zanthoxylum; species Zanthoxylum bungeanum. The sequence goes on along the minus strand of SKCR01026698.1, from coordinate 5,100 downwards.
AAGAGTCAAGAGATAAAGGCTGGACACGCAGGTCCAATTTAATAAATTCTAAATTTATTACAACAATTTCCAAAATTGCCCTCACCCATCTAATATCCATCCGATATACATTATTCATACAATACATCCATGTATTCACACAAAGCATGTTATTCAATCAATCTAATCCAATTAATTAATCTTTGAATTAAGTGATCATCCAATGTTCAAACAACGATTTGATTTGCGCGAGTCCAACTCGTTTTAAGAATAAGTACTCAAAGTGCGTATTCTTGAATTATATCGAACTACAATTTTAAATCCAATTTAATTTGTATTCAATACTAATTCTTATTTAATTCCAAATTAAATAATTACACTTTATTAATGTGCCTTTACGACTTAGATTCTAAATATAATCTTAATGGGTCTCAAAGGCCCAATTAACATCCAATGTTAATTAATTAAAGTCCAATGGGCTTTCAATTAATTTCTTAAGGCATGGACTTTGGCAACCAAAGCCAAATAAGGAATCACCCTTTGCCATAAAATTAATTTTGGCCCATTAGGCCCAATTAATTTTTAAAGGCCCATTTATTATATTTGGACTTAATGGTATGGTTTTAGGCCCAATTTGGATCCAATCCAATTGTCCTAAACCAACTTGGCCCAACCAAGTCCATTAGGCCCAAATATAACAATTTTAGACCAATTCCAAATTTAAGCCTAATTAATTAAATTCCAATATTCCAAATATCACAATTTATTTAATTAAAGTGTATAGCCATAATTAATTAGTCAAATTAACATTTCCAAAATACCAATTTAATTAATTAATCATGCTTTATCATATTCAATACATGTCCAACATAATTGATGCAAAATCAAGTCATAAACATGCTCTTAAGCTCATGGCGATATGGGCATTTTATATCCGATTTTGATTTCAATCCAATTAAATCAAAAATCAATATACTCATGCATTTTAAAACATCCAATGGTCTAAAAAACAAAAATCACCATGACATACAAGGTCCAATAGATTCGGCCAAGTTATGCAATTTGGGGAAAAATTATCTAATCAATTTTTCTCAAAATTAATCATGCATAACTCTAAGTTATCATAATCTAAGCATACTCAAACCATCAATTTAAAGAAATCATGCATAAATCACAAAAGCCCCAAATTAAAGTCTATGAACCCTAATTATTTCATGCTTAAAATTGGCTCAAGATACCATTGTTGGGTTCTCTAAGAACATGCCTAGGATATTTAAGCATAAAACATGTGAATACACAAAGTAAGATAGCGGAAATTATACTCACTTTGATCGGTTTGTGGATGTGTTGAGAACAAAAATTTGTCTCCTTTAGAAGTGCTTCAAGCTCCTCTCTTTGATTGTATGTTGATCTCCAAGGTTGGTGAATGAATTCCAAACTCAATGGATGTTTCCCTATCACCTTTGTAGACTCTTTAAGTGCTAGCTAAGGAAGAAAATTGCAACAAAATCTTCCATTTTGTTCTTTGTAACTCTCGGCCAAAATGAGAAGGAAAGGGAGAGTTTTGGTTTTGTCTTGTGTTTTATTTCTAAAATAATTATTGTGGAAGCTGATTTCGGTCGAGGTCCACAATTGAGAATGTGAGTTGAGGGGCACAAGCGAACCTTCAAAACAAGAGTAGAGCGAAATATGAGGTTACTGCCCACCGGTGTGGTGGAAGCCGTAGGCACTCCGACCCTCAAGTTAGCCTAAAGATGAATAAGTTCAAGGTGAAAGGATTAAGGTCTTTGGAGTACCTCAACCACAGATTGTTTGCCGTGAGGGCGGTGTATTGGAGTAGTGTCTTTGTGATAGAAGTGGTCAGAAGAAGGTCCCATCTCTATTGCTTTTCCTTCTTATTTTATAGGTTCCCTGATATGGGGTCCCTCTTTTGCCCGTTGGAGTCTTTGTAATTGATGGTTTAATTCAGGTGATTTATGTCTGATAACTGACGATCGTGTCTATCCCCTGAAATTTTCGACTTCATGGTGATGTTTATGAATTCAGATTCTCTCTTGATTTTTGTAACTGGTGTCCGTTGGTTTTCTTCATGTTAACGAGTTTGGGCCCATGACGCGGCCCGTGAAGCTTCCTTGTATGACATTTCTGCTTATAGACTGTATCTGCTAATGGGCTCCAGGTTTAGTGGTTGGTCTTGGGGTAAATGTCGATTTTATCCATGGGCCCAAATTTGGCCCGTACAGTTTGTCCCATACTCTCTAAGTGTGGAAGTCCTAGACTTGGAGAGTACCTTCGAGTATGTCGAATGATACAGGATATGGATAACTATTTTATTGATCTTGGCAGTGTTCTAGAGCTAATCCACATGACGTCCCGTCATACAGTCGGGGGGAGGAGAAATTCAAGTCTTCTTTTGCTTTCGACAATAGCCCAGGAGGTGTCCTTGGTTTGATCGAAACTGTCGAAGGCTTTTTGGGAGTTTAACCTCGATCGACATGTCGTATAGAGTAAGGGGGAGCTCACATTTTTAACTTGTCAATCATGTGAGCCTATGGGGAAATGTCCCATGCGGACTGAACCAGACAATGGTTTAGGAGAAATCTCACTCGGCATGTCGTACAGACAGAGGAAGTCCAAGTACCACAGTCGACGTGTCGTATTGACAGGGCATTCAATTTTGTCCAGACATGAGTCGTCATGGGGAAGTCCCTGGTCGATTGAACCAGATTCTGGAGCAATCTCACTCGACTTGTCGTACGGAGGGGGTGAATACCATATTTCTATTTGACTCGATACGAGTTATCAGGGGTATATCCCCGGTTGACTGAACCAGATGGTGGTTCAAGAGTAATCTCACTCGACTTGTCGTACGAGGCGAATGAATACCATAACTCTTTATTTGACTCGACATGAGTCATTAGAGGGATGTCCCCGGTCGACTGAACCAGATGGTGGTTCATGATTATCTTTGCTCGACTTGTCTTATGAGGTGAGGGAATACCATAACTCTTATTTGACTCGACATGAGTCATCAGAGGGATTTCCCCGGTCGACTGAACCAGATGGTGGTTCAGGAGTAATCTCACTCGACTTGTCGTATGAGGCGAGTAAATACCATAACTCTTATTTGAATCGACATGAGTCATCAAGGAGATGTCCCCGGTCGACTGAACCAGATGGTGGTTCAGGAGTAATCTCACTGGACTTGTCGTATGAGGCGAGTGAATACCATAACTCTTATTTGACTCGACATGAGTCATCAAAGGGATGTCCCTGGTCTACTAAACCAGATGGTGGTTCAGGATTACTTCACTCGACTTTTCGTATGAGGCGAGTGAATACCATAACTCTTATTTGACTCGACATGAGTCAACAATGGGATCTCCCCGGTCGACTGAACCAAATGCTGGTTCAAGATTTAACTTCACTCGACTTGTCGTATGAGGCGAGTGAATACCATAACTCCTATTTGACTCGACATGAGTCATCAGGGGGATGTCCCCGTTCGACTGAACTAGATGATGGTTTATGAGTAATCTCACTCAACTTGTCGTATGAGGCGAGTGAATACCATAACTCTTATTTGGCTCGATATGAGTCATCAGGGGGATGTCCCCGGTCGACTGAACCAGATGGTGGTTCAAGAGTAATCTCACTCGACTTGTCGTATGAGGTGAGTGAATACCATAACTCTTATTTGACTCGACATGAGTCATCAAGGGGATGTCCCTGGTCGACTAAACTAGATGGTGGTTCAGGATTAACTTCACTCGACTTGTCGTATGAGGCGAGTGAATACCATAACTCTTATTTGACTCGACATGAGTCATCAAGGGGATGTCCCCAGTCGACTGAACCAGATGGTGGTTCAAGATTTAACTTCACTCGACTTGTCGTATGAGGCGAGTGAATACCATAACTCTTATTTGACTCGACATGAGTCATCACGGGGATGTCCCCGGTCGATTGAACCAGATGGTGGTTCAGGAGTAATCTCACTCGAGTTGTCGTATGAGGCGAGTGAATACAATAACTCTTATTTGACTCGACATGAGTCATCAGGGGATGTCCCCGGTCGACTGAACCAGATGGTGGTTCATGATTACCTTCACTCGACTTGTCATATGAGTCGAGTGAATACAATAACTCTTATTTGACTCGACATGAGTCATCAATGGGATGTCCCTGGTCGACTGAACCAGATGGTGGTTCAGGATTAACTTCACTCGACTTGTCGTATGAGGCGAGTGAATACCATAACTCTTATTTGACACGATATGAGTCATCAGGGGGATATCCCCGGTCAACTGAACCAGATGGTGGTTCAGGATTAGCTTCACTTGACTTGTCGTATGACGCGAGTGAATACCATAACTCTTATTTGACTCGACATGAGTCATCAGGGGATGTCCCTGGTCGACTGAACCTGATGGTGGTTCAGGATTAGCTTCACTCGACTTGTCGTATGAGGCGAGTGAATACCGTAACTCTTTATTTGACTCGACATGAGTCATCAGGGGGATGTCCCCGGTCGACTGAACCAGATGGTGGTTCAGAAGTAATCTCACTCGACTTGTCGTATGAGGCGAGTGAATAGCATAACTATTATTTGACTCTACATGAGTCATTAGGGGGATGTCCCCGGTCGACATATTTGACACTTAGATTATTACCATGTTTGTTTCCATTCATTAATTGCAAACCTTATTGTGGATTACGAGGAGTTTTTTGGCGGGAATTTTGGCGCCAATTTAATTAGCGTGTATAAAAGAGTTTTGGGTGCTTCATTTCTTCTCATTCGGAAGTCAAGTAGGGAGAGCTCTCAAGTGTTTCAAGGCATTATTCGAAAACTTCCTCTTGTTCTTCAATTTCTTTAAACATTCATAGTGATAATTCAAGCTATTCTTAGGTAAATTCGGCTGTTTGATCTTTGGGTTTGTGTGATTTGTTTTAAAATTGTGTTTGTGCGTTTTGATCTTTATGAGGTAGGTTACTAGGGAGAATACTTGTTTATATGCTTGTTGTTTGGAAGATGTCGAGTGGAGAATCTTTAGGCAGCTTAGGTGCCAAGATTGATAGTTATGTCGAATCGTCAAGTGAGACCAATGGGGATGAATATAC